>CAIGRM010072398.1:0-10923 GCA_903798335.1 Fraxinus albicans | reverse complement strand
ACCTCTATAGTATTAATCCATAATCCAACTATATGATAGTTTGGAGATGATTGAGCTGTCACGGAGGAACATTGAGATGAGTAGGAATTCTGTGTATGAAAATTATCTTGTGTGGATTGTCTCAAACCAATGAGACGAAGACAAGGTGAAAGTTTTAAGTTAGAAGTTAGTTTTAGAAATTGAATGTCTAAAAGAAAATGGGCATTGTACTAATTTTTGAGTAAATAAAAGCATATTCTCGAGTCTATATAACTCGGGTGATTAAGTCTGTAAGGGTGATTTAAAACCTGGTGCCCTATGATCATAAGACTTGGGGATCATCGGCTTAAAGCTCGTTACATGAGCTATATAGAAAGCAAATGAGAAGATGTTTGAAGAAAAAAAAGTAAATAGTAAATAAATACACAACTACATTGATTAGGCCCCAGACATTTTGTTGATAGAATTGTATCTTTGATGAGAGGCAAATAATTTAGTTCAATCTTAGATGTTGAAGCAATAAAAAAAAGGAGAATCTCGACTTGCTGAAGTGTGAACTTGTAATGGTGAGATCTATTCAAGCTAAGAGAAGGTAAGAAATAGAATTGAATAAGTTCAATTTAGGATGCACTCTGAAAAATTGAGTGAAAGCATAAGTTTGAGGGTGTGTATTTCTCGAGCGCATAAAGGAAATATTTGACTACTAAATTTCAATCTTGAGATACGGCATGTGAAATCATGTTTTTGTAGAGTTAAGTTACAATATTGTTTGAGGACAAACAATAGTTCAAATTTGGGAGAATTTGATAAGTGTGTTTTTGCACACTTATTTTACTGTTAAAACATGGACAATTGGTGATTAATATGTTGGAATATAACTTCATTCTATATAATGTACATTTTACAGGACAACACGATAAATGTAGCGGAAATAAGGAGGAACGAGTGGAAAAATGACCAAAAAGAAGGGAAAATGAAGTTCAGGGACCAAGATACAAATAATCAAAAGATTAACCGGAAGAGGAAATGAAGATGCGAAGATGTCAAGATCAAATTGGGCTAAGGAATAAAGCATTGGATGAAGAAGAAACAAGGAAAGAGGTCAAGAGTCGAGCAACCCAAGTTGGAGGACTAAAACGCGAATTTTGGAAGTTACACAACACTATGCAGTCGCATAGTGTTGTCTCCCATGCGGCCGCATACACTGCTTCAGGGAACGTGGACACCAATTTTCCATGAACTATGCGACCGCATGCAGTTTAACTATGCAGTCACATAGTTATGTTCGGGGGCGAATATTCAGTTTCCTAATCTCGTTCAACTATCTATGGAAACAAGTGGGGATTCTTGTTTATTAACGTTAATACATCCCAGAATATAGAAGAACACCTACATACACATCATTTACCCCTTGGAGCTCAGGAATTTCTCATGAGGAACTAAAAATTTCGGTAAAACTACGAAAGAACTCGGTTGGATTTTGTGATTTTACATCAGTTATTCATGTAATTTGATATTTCTTTACTAAACAATCTTAGGTTTAGACATTATTTTCATAAGTTTATTTTGAGATTGGCTTAATGGTTATTAAACTTTTCATAGATTCAGTCATGCTTTGTCTATCGAAGAATTGAACTATTTGTTGAATTTTAATTTCATTTATTGGTGAATTGATTACTACTTTATGCTAGGTGCATATGGTTGTTTTTCGAATCTTATTCCAATAAAAAGGGCATAGGTGTTATATAAAATCTAGATTCTAAAATTACAATTGAATTAAATTGATTTTTAATGTTATATCTTTTGGCTAGAGAGTTAGGTAAAACATCTCTAACGGAGTAAATAGAATGAATTATTGATGTGATTTATTCAATCCAATTGAAGGAATTCCGATACTTCGCTATCTGAAACATTGATTTTAATCTCACTCAAGCAATAAATTTTACTACATTCAAAAGAACAATCATCATTTGGATTCCTTAAGCATTTCAACCATCTTCCTATGGAATTGATACTCCAAGTCTGTGCTACAATTACCGCTTTATTCTTTGAGTATAATCAATATCGAAGATGAAGTACATTATCAATTTTCACATACTAAATAATCAATTACCAGCGCAAAGCTAGCTTAATTTAGCAAATAAGCAATTAACATAAGTTAATTGCTTTTTTCACAATTCTTGTGAATGAAGTCTTTGAGTTGGGAGAAGAGATGATCAGATTCTGGTAGTTCAGGAAAAATATAAAAAGCATGGATCATGTTTGGGTATTCCAACAGATAGGCTTCCTTCCCGTTGTGCTTTAGCCACTCATAGTACCTTCTTTGCCAGTCTTGGAGAGAGTCGAAGCCAGCCACCACCACCAATGTGGACGGAAAATCCAGTTGAGAAATGTCGGTTGCATTTTTCCCACTCACATTGATAACTTCGTGGTCTCGATCCATTCCTTCCCCTTCCGGCATAAATGCCTTCCACGACCAATCCGTTCGACTCGCCGATACCAGTGGATCGATCCCTTGTAATTCAATCTCGGCCTTTGTACGCTCCTCCCCTCCGAAAAATGGCTGAATAGCAATCAGTCCTATTATCTTCACGTGTCATACAAATTATCAGCAATTAAGCAATTTATCTTCATCTCCACCGTCCACAACCAATTATGGATCATAATAAGTTATTCAAAATTGTGGAAAAATAGAACTGAACTTAAATTTTGAGTCTACTTTGTCCTAAATTGCCGTAAATTCCTGGATGGAGAACGAGAAATTTGTAAAATTATTTTCCCCAAAATTATTTGGAATTTTGAAAATAATGGTGTGGGGGCTGAGAACTGTACCTTGATGATATTAAATTTGGACTGACACGCTCGTTTTGCAACGTGGTGGGCCACATTTCCTCCGGCACTATCTCCTGCCAAGAAACACTGTGACAAATCCGCGTTCTCCGGCAACACGTTCTTCTCACTGTCAAGGAACTTCAGCACATCAAAACCGTCCTCGTACTGAGACGGGTAACGGTGTTCCGGGGCCAGCCGGTAGTTGACTGAGATTACGACAGCAGGGATCTCGCGCGCGAAACGGCGGCAGACGACGTCGTAGGGCTTGACATCCGGACTGAGAAAGGTGAACCCGCCACCATGAAAGAAGACGACTACGGGCAACTGAGAATCATCTTGCTCTGCTAACTGAGTGGGTACGAAGAGGCGGAACCAGAGATTACGAGAGGAGTCGATGGTGACGTCGGAAGTCCTGACGCCGTTGGTAGGATTGGGGTTCGCCGTCGTTCTGAGCCCGAAGCCTAAGAATCTGAGGAAGCAGCGGTTAACGGTGCCGTTACGACGACGGGAGGCGTCGGTTAATGTACTGAGGATGGATAATTGGAAGCGAGTCCTCCAGGGTAGCGCCGGAGATGATGGTGGTTTCGATTTGTTGTCAGCAGCCATGATTAAGAGTAGTAGATCCAACAGCGTATAATGCGATATCAAAATAAATCTAGGCACAAGGTTTTAATGCGAGTACAATAATTACATTTTTGGGAAAAATTATATTTTGTAATAGTGATTTTTTTAATAATGTTTGATTAAGTAAAAGGTAAAATTTTAAATTTTAGAAGAGTAACGTTACGTAACCTCACTTTGGTTGCAACCACAATCTAGGAATACTAGATAATAGGTTAAATGAAAAATGAAATTATTCATTTAATTCTACTTATCATTAAATGTCACATCAATGTCACATAAGTTGGAATTGTAACCCGGTGACAATAAATAATATTACTCAATTTAGAATTAATGGAGCCCATATGGGAGAGACTTCTTTTGTGGGATAAAAATCAAGATTTTAATTTATTCAAAGTGAAAAATTAATTTCAATAACATATTTTATGAAATTCACAACTTTTCAATTACATATTTTATCAACTTTTATTAAAAATTTGAATTTAATCTCCGTAAACAAGTTAGTTTTTTTTTTTAATCAATTAATTGAAGCTTTTATTAAAAAAACTCAATTTCAGTTGAAGTTTTTGTGAGACATTTAACTTTTTTCAAGGTTCTTTTCCAATATTATTAGTATTGAACTTAAAAAAGTTGTTTATCGACAAGCATTTCTTTGTCATTCCGAATTATTTTAAACATTAATGATTCTTTTTATCACATCATTGATATCGTAAATTTCAAATAGAAGGAGATGTGTGAAACATGAGAAACAAGGTTGAAATTATATAGCCCCCGTTTGACACCCATTTTTTGTGTGTGTTTGGTAGGGATTTTTTGGGGGAAGAATTGATTTTGAATAGTGATATGATGGGAAATGTGTGGTTGAAAAATAAGATAAGATTATTGATGTAATAGAAAATATTATTTTATTGAAGAATGTATGGTTGAAAATGAGAATTGATTTACTGTTGAAAATGAGAATTTGTACCAAACATAGCCTTTATCTCATTCTCATTTAGCTCCCGTTTGACACCCATTTTTTATCCCATTCTCATTCTCATTTTTCTACGGTACTCATTTCTAACCACACGTTCTTCAAATAAAATAATATTACACATAAACCCAAAAATTCTTCTTAATTTTTAACCACACATTCTTTACATCAATCACTATTCAAAAGCTCATTCTTCAAAAGAATGGATGCCGAACAATAGTGATCAAAAAACTTTTAAAAATCAATGGTTATTGAGAAACAACATTGAAAGTGTGGTCCAATATTGAGAGTTTTAACCACGAAATAATCATTTTTTTCCTTTTAAAAATTCATAGATTATCTATATAATATTTAAAAGTACTCGAGTTGATGTGTACTTTATCTATTCTTTTTTATATCTTTGTGAGCATAGAGAACACATTAAGCCCTGTTTGATTATAATTCTTTCCAAATTTTTTTTCTTTACACAATAAAATATTATGTCCTAAACCAAATTATTTTCTCTATTTTTAATCATAAATTCTCCTAAAACTATTCATAACTTTTTTTTAGAGTGGCCGCCAAGCATGGGCTAATTGAACTCTGTAAAATAATTTCAATGTTTTTAATACAATTGTGCATTAATACAAATTTTATATTTAGTATATTTTAATAAAACTGGATAAAATATATGGTTGAAAAGTTATGAGATCTCTAAAATATGTGGTTAAAATTAATCGTTGAATTTAACTTAAATTAAAATATAAATTATAATTCTTAGGCATGATACATTTTATGGGTGTACATTTGTTCAACACATGGTAGGAAATGGAGTGGTTGGCTTGACGTTGAAAAATTGGTGTGGCATTCATTAATGTAACATTAATGAGCCAAAGAACGGATATCCGTATAAGGTGATGATATCAAAATGGGACATGCGATGCTATTTTCTTTTTTCTGGATAAAATTTGTCCACGTATCATACTTTTCGTACACACAGTCATGTCCACACCCTAATATGTCCTCATATTTAAATAAAAAAAAATTAATGGAAATATAATCCAAAGTTCTGTAAAAAAGTACAAATGAGTTTCAAATAAATACTTAAAAATTTAAAATAAAAAAAAAATCAATTTCTCTTCCTTCCTACACCTTCTTCCCACCACCACCATTCACCACCACCACCGACGTCGCCGTCAACACCAAAAAAAATTGTTAAAAAATACCTCATATCCTAACCGATGAAATAGTCCATATAGCCACTACCACCATTCACCACCACCACCGTCGTCGCCGTCAACACCAAAAAAAATTGTTAAAAAATACCTCATATCCTAACCGATGAAATAGTCCATATAGCCACCGAGCCCCACTTGTCATCGAAGCAAATTGCCGTAGTCCGCCGACATTTTTCCTGGCGAAAATTGAAACCGCCACTGTCATGATGAAATCCCCGTCAGGAACTCTATCGTGGAAATTCCATTGCCGAAGAGGTTTGATAACAAGCCCACTTCCAACCCACCTCATCGTCTAGCCCACATCACTGTTTCCCTCTCGCCAACGAGCTAGACTCCTATAATCGGTCAACTTATCCCCACCTAGACATTAATTTGGAGAAAGAATCAACTCAGTACCATTTGAAACCTTCATTCTCTACCAAAAATCTGGGTTTTCATTACTATCTGTAAAAATTAAAGAACTCGAAGTTTTTGAATTTGAATGTGTATACATATACACAAACAAACACATAGAGATGTGTTGTATGTGATTTGTTTTTTGGAGATTCTTTGTAAGATTAAAGGAAGGGTGCCAAATATTTTTGTGGTGGCGGCGGCGGCGGTGGTGGTGGTTGGAAGAAAGGGTAGGGAGGAAGAGAAATTGATTTTTTTTTTTTAATTTTAAAATTTTAGGTATTTATATGAAACTCGTTTGTTTTATTTTTTCTTTATGCTTTATTTACATATGAGGGTATATTTGTCATTTTCAATCTTCTTATTGAGAAAATAGACGTAGGGTATTTCGCCAATTCCAATAGGTGGAGAATTTTTTTAGCACCATGCCTAATAGGTGGAGGAATTTTGCCCTTTCCATTTTTTCTATTTCCCCTATTTGTTGGGATTTAACGACAACAACTAACGTAATATGATGACATAGGGTATTCTGCACAAAATGTTTAAAATAGAGACATTTTTCTACTATTTCCAATAGGTAGGGGGTTTTCCCACATTGTCCAATAGTTATGCTATTAAGCCTATTAATTGATTATATAACAATGTTGGCTTTTACATTTAATCGTAAGAGAAATTGATTTTCATTTAAAAAATAAATTCAAATATATTATAGATCTTAGATCCCCTTTGATGTTAGTGGATTTTATTTTAAAATCTTCTAGGACGAGATCATAACCTTATAAAAGCTTTTAATGGTCTTTTACCAACTAGCCAAAACTTTCCCCTTGTTCTCTCTTCAAGGTGTCTCATTTTTTGAAAAAATGTAAGAATATGACTAACCTTAAACATGACATTTGCTTATAAATGACATTTATATTACTCAATTAGGATTTCAGAGCTGTACAATTTCTTTTTGGACTTTATTGTAATAAATCAATGAAGTCCGACACCTATATTAGAGCTAAGAAAGAGACATAATCAGACTCATAAAACTTGAGCTTCCGTGGATGTTTCTAATTTGGTTAACTCTTGAACAATTAAGATACATCTATTAATTTGAGTCTCACTATATTCGAATCATCAAGTATACATATTGTGATATCTTGTACGATCATGAAAATCTAGATTAACACGCGAATAATGAAATCATAATTCATAATATCGTTTACAAAACGCTACTCGAAGGGCATCAAACTAACATAACACTCAAGTGATGTATGAATTATGAATTGAAAGCCAGTGAATAGTTTTTATGAACACTAAAGAATTCACCCATTTGAATTTATAAATGAAAGTTGAAGTTATTTTTTGATTGTTATGATATAAATCTTTTTGAACAAATTTACCATTTCAAGATATCAATGAGTATCCCGTGAGCCATTAGGGTACAAACAAATGTTTTTTATTAGCTGGGAATATGAGCACCACAATTTTAAAAGTTAAGCACACGAGTGCAACAAATGGTACGTTGAAGGACATGAATGTCAAACTAAAATAGATCATAGTGGAGTTTACCCTTCTTTTTTGCTTAGCTTAATTACTGAAAATTTTAGAGGCTCTTTCCTCAAATATGTTACTAATGCAGTGGAGGCCCATGAACAAGACACCATCATCGCCCAAGCTTGCAAGAGTGAATGGAGTACCTTAAGATCGCCCAGAGTGAATGAGCTCGTTCTCGTCCAAGCCTTCGAATCGCCCAGGATCTTAGCAAACATGAAGTATTATGGTTATCCAGAACAAAAGTTATTGAAGCAGTTATTGAGCAACCTTATCACACCCCACGATCTAAGAATCACGGTTGTAGGTAGTTAAACGACAAGAGAAATGTCAACAATTAGAGACTGCAGTTCCACGATAAATCGGCCATCATGAAGAAAATGGGTAGTTATAGAGCATCAAGCAGTTTCTTCACAAAGAAATCATCAAGGGAATATAAAAGGAAACTAAGACATAGAGAAAAAGGACCCCGAATCAAATACTCTCAACAGAGAATATGTAATTTCAATTTTTTAGTTTAACTTTAAATTACTTCTTTTAATACTCGTGTACTTGCGCCCCTTGGAGGCATTCTGTTTATTTCCGATTGTAAATCTTCTCCAATAAAGGACCTCTTTTTGGGACTTTGTCTCCCAAAAAGAGGTCCGTTCCTTACACAATTGTTTGAACGTTTTTTAATTGTTAGCGATAACCAGCGCGAAACAATTTGGCACGCCCGGTGGGACATTGGTGTTTGAGGATACAAAAAATGAAACAATATGCCTCATAAGTCTGATAAAGAACCAGCAAGTCAGGGAGTAGTCCAATTTGTGATCGAGCGATATGAGGAGCAGCAAAGCTCTCTATAAACAGAGGGACAGAGTCAGAGCAGTCACAGTTATTATGAACCAATGATAGAGTTGAGTTCTCGAACCATGCGTGCATTGCTTTGGGAACTCACACAGGATGTCATTGAACAGGTAAATTAAATAATGAATAAGTTAGTAGGTCAAATGTATCAGCTAGTTGTGCCTATTGTAAATCACTTTCAAATCAGGACGATTGTGAGACATAATTCCCCAGTCCTGAGTCCAAATCAAGGGATAGAACCACCTTTTGGTCCATCAACTTCAAACTAAGGGGGCGGCGTAGTGCAAAACCTGAATAATGGTAATGGTACGTCAAACATGGGGGTAATCTAAATATAGAGACAATGTCCTGAATAATGGACAGAATGCCCCACGTGTTAATGATGAAATAAATACTCAGGCTAACGGTAAAAATGGCCTAAACAATGGCAACTTTCTCGCCAACCAAGGACCAAATGTTAGGCCTCAAGTAACTTAACCAATCAACCAACCTGTAGATATTCCATATAACCCCAATGTCATGTTGAGAAATCAAATTATGGAAATAGTATAGGATCAAATGGCTGTTGGGGTACGCCCTGTCATTAGGCCAACTTACACGAAGCCATATCCTGATTGGGTAGACCAACCATATCCATGGCATAGAGGTTACAAAGTGCCAAAATTTTTATTATTCACTGGTTTAGGAGAAGTGTCTACCATAAAACATATAGGGTGATTCACACTGCAAAGTGGTGAAGTGACTGACTACCATAAAATGAGGTTGTTCCCTAATTCATTAACAGGAGTAGCTTTCTCTTGGTTCATCAATTTACCAGCAAACTCTGTTCAAACATGGCAACAACTGAAACAATTGTTCCATGCTCAGTTTTATAAGACTGAATTTGAAGTTACTTGGCCGATTTGGCAAATCTACGTTAAATGCAAAACAAATGGGCAGAAGGTTTCGTGCCTAACTTTCAAATGTTCAAGACAGTAAGAAGTAAATGTTTTGTGCCTTTGCCCGAAAAAGAGTTTGTCAAAATCGCTCAAAGTTATCTAAACTTTGATTTGAAAAAGAAATTTCAAGACAGGGAATTTCCTGATCTTTTCCAACTGAGTGCAAACCTGATTAGGTATGAATGATTGATAAGAGAAGGAGCAAATGAAAAATTCTACCAATGGGACTTACTATAGAGACCCAAATTTTGATGTTCATACCATTAATAACGAGTAGTACGATTAAACTGAAACATGGTTGGCCGAATTAATCAAAGGAGATGCGTATACTTGTCCTATAATGGCCAAGCCTAGAACGTCAGGTAAGGATGAGCCTATAAAAGATGAAAATAAAAAGGCTAGGACGTTCTCGTTCTATGTGACCAAAGCTAACCTTATATTTGATAAATTTATAAGGATAAGCAGATAAAGTTGAGCGATAAGCATAAATTGCCAAGCCCAGAGCAAATCAAGGGTAAAAAGTATTGTAAATGGCACAATGCATGGTCACACATGACTAATTATTGCTNATTGCCAAACCCTGAACAAATTAAGGGTAAAAAATATTGTAAGTGGCATAATGCATGGTCACATTTGACTAACAATTGTTTGGTCTTTCGTCATGTGTTACAGGATGCTATCGAATCAGGGCAAATTACGTTCGAATATAAGAAGAAGATGGCAGTAGATGAAAACCCTTTCCCACAGTCACTTGGAGTAAACATGGCGACGACTGGTTTCAAAAACAAGTTGCCAAGATTCAAATTGGTTATCGATGATGGGGAAGAATGTGGGCCACATCCCAGCGTTTTTGAACGTATCAAAGGGAAGGAGTCTAGAAAGGATGAAAATGTTTTGTGTGCAAGATGTAAAGGAGAAGTGAGTTCAAAAATAGAGAAACCAGGAGTAGGGCAACATCGCCATCACCCTGATTTCGTCACAAACGCCCAGCCTGTTAGAGGGCGAGGTACATCATTCTATAGAGAACCGCCTTTTGAGAGACAGTTCAGGCCAATGAATAATATGAGGACATTTAGGCCGCAACCTCGCCAACCAAATATATGGTATTCATTCCAGTATAATGCAGGAATGGTGGTACCCTTCAATGAGATAACTAGAACCAACAAAGGCATTTTCAACGAAATTATGGACGAAGGATGAGACAACAACATTAACTGCCACGTCCTAAAACACCTGAAATACTTGAGGTGGCCAATTAAAACGTTCCGAGGATAGTGAAGAGAGTGGTGCAGGTGAATCAATGGAAGAACTGCCATAAAGTTCTTCTGGGATATCAAAGTTTGAGCGAGACAAAAGGGATGAATAAGACCCAGATCAGCCCCTTACTATTTAGTTCGGTACATTACCTCCTGTCATGGCTAATAACTATTTACTAGCCAATGAGTTCAAAAATAAAGAGAAAGAAGATGAAGAAATGGAGGATAACGAAGAGGAAACATGTGTGCTGGAATGTGAAGAAGGTCAAACATCTAGAGAGGCACACAATGGGAAAGATGATGATGGTATGACTGACATTGAAGAGGAA
>CAIGRM010072379.1:0-12314 GCA_903798335.1 Fraxinus albicans | reverse complement strand
TTTTATTGGAACATGTTAGGTAGTTAATGTAATTGACAAATCTGTGAACAAAAAGGACTAAAGTTGATATGTTGTAAAAAGTCAAGGAGTAGTGTGCAATTAGTGAAAGTTATGATATTTTAGGTCTAGGGTTCGAGAATGGGAAAGAAGGAAAAACGGCGTGGTATTTCGCTAGCTTTTCGCCAAAGTTTGGTTCAAGCGTCAGAAACAGAAACTTCATCGCTCGACTGTCACTTCGCCTTCGCTTGAGCTGACCCTTCGTTCGAGCGACAATGTCATTAAGAAAATTTTTATTTCGTTTTGTAAGGTTTTTTGTCCGACCCATTCATTCCCTAACCTACATATAAATATCCAAACATATAGAATGGTTTTACAAGGTTGATTATTGAGAGAAACACATTCCATTAAAATCATCTTCATATATTGTGTTTTCAACCTTCGTCCTATTATTAACTTTTGGTGAGAAAAACATCAGATTCATAATCCAAATACCAAACTAATACTTCCTTCATATCTGTTAAAGTTTCTGAAGATCAAGGGAAGGTGACTGGAGTTCTAATTGTTGAAGAATGTGATTTTCTTAGTGCATCCACATGAGATAGACGGTTTTACAAAGTTGGGAATTGCTGCAGAAGAGCGCAATTCAGGAGAGCTTTGGAAACTGCAGCTGGGATTTGGTGCAGGAGCATAGAATCTAGGAGAGCTGTGGGAATTACAGTCAGGAGATTAGATAGTACGTGCCATCGTCTAGTCTGGTAGACTGTAAGTTATAAATTGTTTATAGTGAATTGTTGACTGGCAAAGTGTCCGGAATTTTTACCCAGTTGGGTTTCTCCATGATTAATTCTTGTGTTTGTTTATTACTTAAGTACGGTATTTCAACATAGGAATAATTGAATTACGTAGCTAATCATCTAGAAAATAATTAATAGTGACTTGTTGCTATTTAATTTTTAAGTAATTTTTAATTTCGTATTATCGCCTATTCACCCTCCTCTAGGTGTTATTTGGGTCAAACTACGTATTTTCAGTGGCATTGTTCACAACATCTCCGTACAATCTAAAACAAGCCTGTAAAACTCTATGGAAGTAATAACTCACTTTTGACCAGATCTGAACAACGTAAAACTTCCAATTTGATTACAGTGGTCATGTCCAACAGTGTTGAGAAATATAACCACTTGTTCATCTACTTTGACAAATCTATTGTCAACCAAATCATATGTTCGTAAACAAGCACATAATCTTTGAAACAGAGCTATCTTCATCCTCAATAGATCATGACACATTCTATCACTCGTACCAAACATCCGTGTAAGTGTCATTTCTCTTTCAAAATCCCTGTTTTTATGTGGGGCTTTAGGGAGTTTTCGATTACGATGCCTGATGGTATTATATATTACAATTGATTGCATGACTATCGTCCAAAAAATGAATACGTATATGGTCAACGCGAAAATACAGGTAAAAAATGAGCTAACCAACCTCCGTTATCAACTCAAAATGGTTCTTCGAAAGTAATCAAATAGGTTTTTACTTAAAAATAAATAAAATTTGTAAACTTCTTAACTCTCTACAGACTCTACTCAAGAACTAATATTGAAAATTTAAAAGAAGAATAAATATTAAAACATGATGGATCTGTTCAAGTTTCTAGGTGATAATTCCTAGCAAGACAGACAAGGTAAAAAGTTAGAAAAAATGAAGAAATGTGTAATCATTCACATTCACTCTCACAAGCAGAGAGAATGAGGCGTAGAGCGAACCTGAATTGGTAACCCCTAGGTTTGAAATTGGGGTTTCTTGCGGGTTTTCCAGTTTCGGGAGCTTTTTTGTTTTCCTGGCTACAGTCCACGTGTTCCTCCCATTCAATGATAGGGTTTTTTGGAGATTTTTTTGGTCGATTTAGCGGCTATTCCAATAATGGGGCAGAGAGGGTGAGAAATGGGAATGGGGGAGTGGCGTGAGAAGAAAGAGAAAGGAAAATGATAGGGTTTAGCGTGAGAATAAAGAGAAAAGGAAAGTATGAGTTTGTTTCAATTGCCAAGAAAATAAAAAATCAGCTCACCCATGGGAATTTCAATTCCTCATTTTTGTGGAATAACGGGTCATGTGACTGAAAATGAGAAAAACAATTGCCAAGAAAATATTTCCTATCAAACATGTAAAAAAGTGAAAATGGTGGGATAATTCCATCTTCCATGGAAAATGTGGCATATCAAACAGGGCCAAACTATAGTAACATATATGATTTGTAAACATCTCTTATTGTTCTCTTCACTAGTCTCATACATATAAGAATATTATTTGAAGGTAAATATTTTGTAGGTTATGAACATTCATCACACAAAGAATATAACTCATTAAAACCTTATTAGAAAAAAATGTGAGAAAAATCCTAATGAAGGAAAAAGAATACATTATTTTTTTAAAATTTATTTAATATAATGTTAACCAATTGTCCTTCCAGGAAGTCAATTCGAGTTGGAGTATTTAAGCTGTTGTGTGAAATATTATTAATCTCTTTGGTTAGCAAATGCATCTAAATGAATTATCTTTCGAAATTCTGATTCGAATTGTCTTTTGTGATGATCTAGATAATATAATGATGCGTTGCATATATAATTTTTCAAATTTTTAATTCTTCCCATAATGTATAGAAATTTTTCAGTCAAATTGACAATTAATGAATCACGTTATAAAATATCACCATTAGGTTTTGTGATATTGTATAGAGGTTCAAACTACATATTTATTCTCACATTCTTTGCTTTCCATCTCAGTTCATTGTGGAGATCAATTGTACATATATTGTATTATCAAAATAATTAGATGAAAAATCAGGCTCTCACCATAAGCCAAATATAGAAGGAAAAACATTGTTGTTGACATGATTCTAATAACATTCCCTACATAGAGTGAGAAAGCACTTTGCTTTCTATAGTAATGATTTAGAATTTTATTGAAGGCGTTTAAAAAAACAATAGCGTTAAATTATTTATAGTCATTTCAACTAACAACTATTAAAATGTTGAGATTTAGGCTCACTAGTATTAACAAGATATCCTGTAAATCAAAAAAATTATGCTCATAATCTAAAATTTGAATAGTAATTTTACAAACTTCAGATTGCGAACATCATACAACCATATAGTAGATGCATTATATCTATTAAATATAAATAATATTTAGATGGTCAACATGAGAGTGATGTGATCCCATATATCACCTTAATTAATTTTAAGATTATAAGGATTTAATCTCATCAATAACTAATGATAGTCAATAATTTATTTTTAATAAAGAGAATAAACATCATATAAGAATTCATTGGATTAAAAAATCTTCTGATTTTTTCGTTTAATTTCTATTTGAATTTTTAATTTTGCATAATTATTGATTCAATAATGGTCCAACTGGTCATGCCAAATAATAAACGTTCAACAATTGAACTTCTGTTACAATACAATTTTTGATTAAATTATACCAATATCTATATATTATCAATAATGACACACATTTTAGAAACCTAATTTGTTTTTCTTTAATTTAGTAAAAAATAAATTAGTATTAATAACATAATATTATTCTCCCACGTAACACAGTATTGTCTCTTCCGAAGTATCAAAACTATATTCTTCTAGAACAATGATATAAATAAACTTTTACTTCTTTATGAGCAATTTAATTAAAATTGTAATTCTTTGGAATCAATACAATATTCAAATTGAAGTGTATAAATTTGTGATTTTTTAAGAATGACCACATAATATATTCTTCAACAATATTGATAAATATAGAATTGTACTTCTCCTAGGGCAACACACTATTCTTTTAGAATATTGATTTATATAAATGGATTCAAATTCTATCATATTGTTCTAAAATATTTAAATATCTGAATCATGTTTCATTTCAGAACAATAACTTATTATTCTTCTAGTATATTAATTTAATATAATAGTATACTTCTTTTTGAGCAATGCGTCAATATTCTTCTGAAATATTAAAATTGTAATGTTATGTTCTTCAGAAGTATATAATATTCTTTGAGAATAATGTAACGTTGTGCTTCTTGGAGAGCAACAACAAATTAAATATGTACAACATACTTTACAATGTGATCAATTATAACATGTAGACCGAATATCAAAATTGAATATGCAAAGTGTAATAATTAAAATCTATACATAACAATCAATTAAAGAGAGCATGACAGTTTATCAATTGAAATCGATAGGTGGATGCATGCACTAAAATAATTATTTAAATTACTTATGCAATTTGTATAGTTAAGACAATATGTCATTCTTATATTAACAACAAATTCAAAAAAATATATAAACTTGTAGATAGAAATTGATGTGTTATGTACATGGCGTTCCAAAATATATATTTTGACTTTAGGACCACCGAATGCTAAAAGTTTTTTTGTAAAAAATTGATTACTGTTCACTTACAGATTTCTCACGAATGTGCCATTGGATTTTGATCGTAACCAATGAATTTGAAGACCACTGAGTTGTGAACGTTCTATCCAATTTCTTGATGATCAAATCACGAAACACTAAGATATCAATGCATATATCACAGCTGCGTAGATTGTCCAGATTCGACAAATTTTCTCCATTGTTAATATCACATTTTCTCTCTATTTTGAGTGAGCTTCTTCATGATATTAATGTGTTATAAAATTAAAGAAATATAAGAGAATAAATAGAAAGAGTCAAAACTCAAGTATGTGTTTCATTGAGAACTAATTTTCCATAATTATAGGGCTAAAATGGAGAGATACAATCAAAGTAGAATAATCTCATCTGGAGTAGATAAATCTTATTTAAGTATTCTAATATGACTAATTATTCATAAAAAAATATCTCATAGTTTTAGAACAGATTCCTAATTTTCCTTCAATTATTATAATAATATTTTTTAATCCTAATTACCGAATTCAAAGAATTTCCACTTTCCACTCGAAAAATAATACATAAATAGTTATTTAAAGTAACTTAACAACAATAGTATATATAAAACAATTGTTTCGTCGAATATAACTTACTAAAATAATGTTTAAACCACCTTTTCGACAAATAATAACCATTTAAATAATTTTTAGCAATTATTTATAAAAATAAATATTCCATTTAATTAATTGTTTACCAGAAAGAAAAAAAAATATATGCAATCGAAAAGGTACATCAAAATTTAACATTATATCGTTTTTATCTTCTCAGTACTCTAATTAATTGGGATATTTGTATGAATTGGAAAAGCGATAGCTATTGAAGAAAGAAATAATAACTTAATTGCTTTATATTTTAAAAAGATGCCACGTGAACATTATGAGAATGAAATGGAAGGTTTCTTTGTTATTTGAACTTCATTAGTTATGTATTCATCACATTCAAGCATGCAATTTATTAACAATATTAAACTGTATTGATAATTTATTATACATGTACGAGTATGACATAGTTGTGCACCAAAGAACACATAGCATGGCTTAATTTCAAATTTGTGATAGGTTAAAGATTGATATTTTAGTTCAAGTATGGAATACATATTTATCTAATACTAAATCTATAATATCTATTCACTATTATATAGAATTCAAGAGATGGGAAATATACAGATAACATAGCTTGTAACTTCCAATTTTTTCCTCAATATGATTAGGAGCTGATACAGGATGTTATTAATAATTATCTACGATGGCTAATGAGGTAAGAACTACTTGATATGCACTCCACATAGAGCACCACATGATAGGCCGTCTACCCCTA
This sequence comes from Fraxinus albicans, assembly GCA_903798335.1. Taxonomy (NCBI): domain Eukaryota; kingdom Viridiplantae; phylum Streptophyta; class Magnoliopsida; order Lamiales; family Oleaceae; genus Fraxinus; species Fraxinus albicans. Next base: position 6,531 of record CAIGRM010072379.1, on the reverse strand, counting down.
CAGACTGTCTACAACTATGAGGCCCTCTACGTTCACATATGGCGTCTACCATTATGAAGCCGTCGACCCCATGAAAGCCGCCTACCAACACGAAACTCTCTACGTTCACATAGGCCTTCTACCACTATAAACCTATCGACCCTCATGATACTATCTACCACCATGAGGCCCTCTACGTCACATGGACCATCTACTACCATGAGGCAGCGGACCACCATGAGGACGCCACTACCATGAGGCCCTCTACGTTCACATAGGTTGTCTACCACTATAAGGCCACCAACCATCATGAGGCAGTCGACCCCAACGAGGTTGCCTACCACCATAAGGCCCTTTATGTTCACATAGACCGTCTACCACTATGTTGCAGTCGACCCCCATGAGGCCGTCGACCACTATGAGGCCCTTTACGTTTACATAGGTCGCCTACCATCATGAGGCCAATCCTACACTTAACCATACAAATGGCAATGAGTTGGAGGGGAACCGCTCATCGGCAAACGTGGGCACAACCAACTGCTTGAAGAGTGTGGATCATCCTATCAGAACGTGGGGAAAGTGGGAAAATTTAAGTGGGACACGTAGCACCATTAACTACTGAATGAGTGCGTCGCATCAGGTGCCCATAAATACCTCTATACTGAGAAAGGTATGGTTCTCTTGAAACCCGAATTGTTTGAATTCCAATTATACTATTTTCCTAAACCAACTATTGATTCTCACACCGGAGGAACAATGGGAAAGAAAGCCCTAACCTCATTTTCTAGGTAGCATTCACTGATCGGAGTAGCCGGAATACCCTACACATCAAGGAGAACGCGAAGGTCTATCTCGCTACAACTTCAATGGTGCCGTCTGTGGGAAACCATTGAACAAAAAAAAGCTATGTCATGGAGAAGGACTAGGAGTGATATGCGTATGGTCAAAAATACGGCAGAGATGGAGTCGGAATCCATCGCAAGGGGTCACGACCTACCACCCCACCGCAGTACGTGACACAAAGCCAATTCAATTCCCTGAAAACTCAATTGGCAAACATGATGACCCTTTTGCAGAGTCAAACGCAGAAAGACGCAGCATCACCACAGAACTTGCCGGAGGCCGTACATGAGCAACCGCCCCCAAGTGGCATAAACAGTTATATCACCTGATACTCAGCCAACGGTGAAGGACTTAGGGGTTGCATTTTCACAGATTCCCCGACCTATGATGGACTTAGAAAGGAAGATAGAATAAATGATGGCCCAGAAAATAGATGATGCATTAATCAAGTGGAATGATAGGCGAAGGTAAATAGTTTTGGAAAAAGATCATTTTACACCCGAAATCATGGCAGTTCCCTTATCGAAAGGCTTTAAACAACCGATGATAGAAGCGTACGATGGAATCACATATCCGCTTGACCACTTGTGGATATTCGTTGATTTAATGAGGCTCTATGCAGCCTCAGACTTAGTGATGTGCCGGTCCTTTCCCTCGACACTCAGGAAAGAGGCTAGAGACTGGGTGGCCACCTTGGCACCCAGGTCTATAAAGACTTTTGATGAGCTTTCTAGGAGTTTTGTGGCATATTTCATGAGTAGTAAAAGGAAGCGGAAGACGGCCATTGGATTGATGCAGTTTGTGCGTTTGCATGAGTACTTGGCTAGGTTCAAACGGACGACACTTGGTATAAAGGACCTTCAAATATCTACAATGGTAACAACATTAATGAATGGGATGCGGAACCGAGCCTTTAAGATGTCATTCTCCAAAAATCCCCTAGAATCGATGCATGACCTGTTGAAAAAGGATGACAAGTACGTTGATGTAGATGAAGTAGAGAAGGTCACTAAAAATCTCAGAAAGGGATGGAAGGCAGAAAGTCATAAGCAAAAGATAGGTGATGAGCGAAAACCCGTTAATAAAGACAAGTCGAGGAATGAGCAACAGGGGATACACTCAGGATCAGTCAGTTAGGCAGATGCGAGAGGAGGTTAAAGTCTCCACCTCTTTAAATACTCTGCGGGCCAAGATATTGATGGAAATTCGGGACATGAAAGAACTCGACTGGCCGAGACCGATGGCGACGTATGCTAATAAGAGAGACAAGAGCAAGTACTGCCATTTCCATAAAGGCCATGGGAATGACACGAAAGAATGCATCCATTTGAAGGAGCAGATCGAGTGCCTCTTGAAGCAGGATTTTTTTTGACTAAGTACCCGTGAAATGATCGAGGCAAGCAGAAGGTTAATGACCAACCACCATCCAGGGCAAATGTTATAAATGTGATTATTGGAGGAATCGTAGGGGGGAACTTGAACTCAGCTAGAAAGACCTATGCAGGCATAGTCGGGGTTTACTCTATTTAAAAAAAGGACAGGTTCAATCAAAGCATCACTTTTGATGAGGAAGATTTAATACGCGTGGTAACCCCCATGATGATGCCTTGATGATAATTAGTGACATAGTGGACTACGATATCAAGAGGGTGTTAGTTGATGGTGGTAGCGCAGCGAACCATTTGGGAAGCATTTGTGGGATTGAAATTTTCTTTGGAAAATGTGAAAGCAATATCCACCCCTCTCCAAGGATTCAGAGGGGCTACTATGATATCGGAAGGATTTGTGGAACTACCAGTGACATTGGGTACTTACCCCGCAAGCGTGGTGATCTTGACGAACTTTTTGGTTGTCAAGACCCCTATGGCGTATAATGCTGTCTACGGCCAACCCCTGCTGAATGCTGCTGGGGCTATTCCCTTCACTTACTACCAAGTAATGAAATTCCCAACCAATTGTGGTGTGGTATGGGGTGTGTGAGGGGTGTTCAACAGTCTGTGAAGAATTGTTATGTTGACATTATATGAACGAAGGGATCTTCACCAGTATGATGTTGGACCTTGAGCCTCCAAGGAGGCGAATTGAGCCCTTCGATACTACAGAAAAAAACTGGTGGCAGGAGGGTGTGAATTTAGTCGGGGGCACTTTGAGAAGGACCGTATGAGGTGATCCGAAGCCTTGGAAAGGGAGCTTACAGCCTAAAGGACTTGAAAGAAAAACCACTAGTCAGGTCATGGAACACTGAACATCTCAAGAAGTATTATCAGTAGACCAACATCCATGAGGCCGCCTACCACCATGAGGCCCTCTACGTTCACATAGACCATCTACCACTATGAGGCAGTCGACCCCTTTGAGGCCGCCTACCACCATGATGCCTTCTACGTTTACATAGGCCACCTACCATCATGAGGCCAACGCTACGCTTAACCATACAAATGGCAATGAGCTGGACGAGAACCGCTCAACTGTAAACGTAGGCACAACCAACCGCTTGAAGAGTGTGGGTCATCCCATTAGAACTTGGGGGAAGTGAGAAGATTTACGTGGGACATGTGGCACCATTAACTGCTGAATGAGTGCGTTGCATTAGGTGCCTATAAATACCCCTAAGTTGAGAAATGTATGGCTCTCTTGAAACCCGAATTGTTTGAATTCCAATTATACTCTCTTCCTACTTTCCTAAACCAACTACTGATTCTTACGCTGGAGGTACAATAGGGGAGAAAACCCCAACCTCATTTTGCAGGTAGCATTTACTGATCGAAGTAGCCGGAACACCCTACATGTCAAGGAGAACGCGAATGTCTATCTTGCTACAATTTCAAGAGCAGTCCCAGGGACTTTTAAAAATTAAGTTTCTTAGAAGTCTTCCCTCTTTAAGCAATTTGTAAACGGAATTTTGGGTCACAATCACATTTTACAATAAAGGGTAATAGAAAAAGAGTTTTGCTGGGGGGACAGGGTTTGGTGACCAACGCCACACGGCGCCCCCCTATTGGAGGGGGGCCTCTTCGGTCACCAAAACCTGTCCCCAAACCTTGTCCATTTATCTTTTCCCATAGAAAAAAGATAAGAAACGCATATGGCTGCTCAACGTCATCTTTAAAAGTTGTCATTTTTTCTTGGCAAGTGGCTGGGAAATTGGGCTTTATTTTTACTTTTTTATGTTCAGAGTAGTAAATTCAATAGCATAAGATTCATTCCAATTTCTTTTATATATTGTTGATAATTAGAAATCCTATTTATTCCCTACCAAAAGCAATAAAAATGCAATAAGAAAATAATGATACGAAAGAATAAGCAAGATTTATGAAAGTTCACGTTGAATATTAGAAAAAACAACAAATATTTATTATAAATAAGTAAAATAAAGAGTGCTCTAAGAGCATCTCTTTAAAAGTAAAATGTTCTTTAATTTAAATTGTCAATTTTTAAAATTGAGCTCCTACAAACTCGTTAATATACTCTCTACATTCTGAAAATCAAATTCAGTCTCTATTTGATTTTTGTAGTGATTGCATTTCGTAACTTGTAAATTTTAGTGATCTGCATCTTGGACTAAAATGCTCTATATTCTGTAAAAGATACTCTTTAAATTTCAATATTCTTATTTAAAAATTATTGTAAGTTGGATATAGAACTCACACTTATTATCGAAACACTTTTCCCTTCTCTTCGTAAAACATTTCGAGAAAATAAAAACAATACCATTATCATACTTAAAATTCCTATCATAACTTATTATTTGTAAGATTTTATGATAAGTATATTTGTGAGTACTTTCGATGAATTATAGTTTAATCTCTTATATGCATTGTTTATTATGTAAAACTCAATGATTTAAAGTGAATTTGGAAGAGATGAATGAAAATTTGTGAAAAAGAAGGATTTTCAAAGTTTAAGGACTAAATTGTAAACATTTAAAAGTCGAATCGGACCAAGAAATGGTGATTTAAGAGTAAGTTAATTGGATGAATTTGGAAGACTAAGGGTGATAATTGCATGAAGAAAGAACTCAAGCTAAACATTAAGTGCGAAAACAAGGACCAAAGTGATCATCTCCATATATATAATCGCATGGGTTAATTCCAGCCAGATGGACAGTTTCTTTATTCTATCAAAACTCTTCTTAGAAACCAATTTTGACGCAATTATTGATCTAATTCCAAACCTCTTTAAATACAAAACATGGCAAAACATTGAAAATATCTCTCATATCATTCATACTATGCGAATCTTATAATTAAGAGGGGCCAATCAACCGTAATTTGAGGAGAAGAAACCGAATTTGAAGGCAAGAAATATCAAGAACTTTGACGAATCAAAACTTGGAATTAAAAATCAAGAACAAGAATTAGATTCCACATCTTCTTGTAATACATTCTAGGTAATGATGTTTCAATCTTATTTGTGTAATTCAATTATAAACATATTACACTTAAATATTTCTTATGTTGGATGAATATGAAACCTTTTGTTTTTTATTTTTAATTTAACCAAATAGTTTATTTTATTTGTGTTCTTGATTTATCTTGTATATTTTGTTGAATTATTTAGTTGCTTGTTCACTAAGGGGTTAAGAATTTTGCTAGATTAACAAACGGATCAATAGTTGTTAGGAATAATATTTGCGGTGCATGCAATCATATAGATTATTGTATAATTAAAGCATTGCTTTGTATATGAATATGACCGGGTCGTGTTTAGAATATGTTTGACTTTCCTCGTGAAAGATAATTAAATAAAATTGAATTATCGATTGTCAAGAATCCACAAATTACACTAGATACATAGGTCAAGAATTAGATATATGATAACAATAGACGAATTTCAAATTTCAACATATTATTTGCATATTGAGTTAAAACAATTTTATATAATTCGTAGATAGTTTACATATAAAAGATCAAATCTCCTTTATTACATTCACATTCAAATTTGATAACGGATTAATATAATTCAATTTGAAGTTTATTACTCGTGTGACAATACTATTTCTCATTAAATCATTACTTGTCAACGATTTTATATGCGTACAAATTTTTACCGAACATATTACTTTAAGTTGCGTTTGGTAGATTGTAAAGAATTGATGAGTATAAAATTTGGAAGGAAAAGATTAAGGAGAATATGTAGAGGAATATTATAAAGGTGGATTATGGTATATTGTTGTAATATTGATTCTGGTGCTACACCATATCTATTAGAAAAACGTGGAAGTATTGATAAATGTTTATTTATGACACTACTTTTATGTAACCTTAAAGAGATAATCATATTGGATAACTTAATTTTCTCTTCTTTCTAAAACTTACTTTTATTTAAACGCAATTTGTATGATATTGTAAAAAAAATAAAAAAAGTACTTATTTTTAATATTGATTTACAAAGCTATTTATTATAAAAAACTTATTTACTATATTTGCTTTTAAGTACATTTAATTTTTGCCCACTATTACATTTGAATAACTTATTTCTTTTTACTAAAACAAGTTACCTTTTAAAGATTAATTCTAGCGATACTATCAAATATATAATTAACTTATTTATTATTTATTTTTAACTTTAATGAATATAAAAAACTTATTATAAAACTTATGTATTTACTTTTAAGTAATTTTACCTATATATAAGTTTATTTTAATAAATTAATTAAAGTATTTCAGTTCTACTAACTGTTTGATAATTGTTTTAAAACTTCACGAA
>CAIGRM010072347.1:0-10075 GCA_903798335.1 Fraxinus albicans | reverse complement strand
AGAAGAACTGGGTATGGATTTTCGTTTCAGTTGAAAAATTCGCTCCAGAATCTGCAAAATGCCCCAATTTATTTTTCAATTAAAATTGATTAAAAAACAATCTACACATGGTTTAATTGAGTCCAACATGTTCTCCATTAATTTTTTTCACTTATTCCTAATTTCCGAAAAATCTAAATTCTCAAATCACAATTTACAAATCAAAATTATAACTCATAAGTCATAATTCATAGTCTCAGTCTCTCATACAGTAATATAACATAAAATCTCATTGCTCATAATTCATAAATCACAAGTTCACAAATTATCCATTTTTTCATTGTCATTAATGCAAATCAGATTCACAGTCTACGTAAATATTCTCAAATTCACAAATTCCCAATTTTCATAAATCATAAACCTTGACATTCAGCAACAAAATCCCCAATGTTCTTAGATTATCGAATTCACAAAATCCCTAAGTTTCAAATTCACAAAATTCAAAATATAAAAAATACAGTCTATAGGCTCAATTCACAAGCACATTCATATTCCATAAACATAATTTATAAAAACATAAATAATAAATCAAACAAATTAACTACATAATGAAGGAACAAAAACAAAAGAAAAAAAGAAAAGAGAGAGGAGAGCAAACTCACTGTGACAGCAGGCAGAGAAGCTGGGATTGGCCGAGACCGCGAGACGTCTTAGGCCCATCACACCGGACAGTCGAGAGGTGAAGAGGCTAGGCGTAGTGCAACTCACAGACATCAACACACAAGCACAGGCCACAGCAGCAGCAAGTCAGCCAAACGCCGGTCGTCTCCCTCATCTACGATTTGGGTTTCAATTTTGGAATTAGGGATTTGGAATCTTGGATTTAATTTTGTTTGTGGCTAATGGGTTGCAAATTGGCCCAATTCATTGGCCTTATTGTTTTAAAAAAAGGCCCAAACACTAAAACGAAATAACAAAGGAAAAAAAAATGTCACCCTGCGCCGGCTGCCATCTTCATTTCTTACCGACAGAACTTCAAACTCCCGATCGACCCAGCACAGGCGACCGCGGGAGCTGGCCTGGTGCTGGATCCGCCCCTGGTTGATGGTGCAGCAAGCACCCCCATTTATTCATTGCAAGTCAATCTCAGCGTATTGATAACAAATCCGATATACATATTTTGTGAAACAAAATAATGTTTGGTGAAAAATAATGAAACCGTTAAGTTTAGGCCCCCCATACCAAATAAACTACTCTTCTTCAATCTTTTTCCCTTCTCCTTTGTTCTCTTTTGATATTGGGTGAAGAGCAAGATGGGATGGTCTATTGGGAATGTGTATTTGAATAACTATGTTTATGTTTGGTATGGATTAAAATCAGATTTTTATAAAAGTTAATGAAATATATGGTTAAAAAATTGTATATTCCATAAAATGTATATTGTTAAAATTAATTGTTGACTTTAACTTAAATTTTATACATTTTAATCTATACCGAACAGGGACTAAATCAAATGGTAATAGTATGTTTGTAGAGATCTCAAAATGAGTGAATCATATCAAACCAATCGACCTACAATCAAGAGTTTTATTCATGCTCATTACGAATTTGAACCGACCTGTTTAAAAATATGGATTTGGCTAGGCCCGGGCAATCTTCTAAATGGAGGACCAAACCCACAAATTATATTAGGCCTCGGTATCGGGTGGATCGGTCCGGGTATTTTAATACCCGTAACAACCTATCATATTTTGGGTATTTCGAAAATGGAAACATTTGGGTCCTTGTAATTATTGAAATCAAACCTAAATCCAAATCGTCAGTTCCAGTTCGATTCTATCCATAATATTTTTTATATAAATTGAATAAACATTTTCTTATAGGCTCTTTCGATACGTATATCTAATACGCTATCATTCGACAATATTTGTATAAGGGAGAAAATCTATCTATGAAATCTTCAATAAGCTAAGAAATCCGGATACATTACTCAAAATAGTGGAGATTAAAAACTGCGAAAAGATGAGAAAATTAAAACATCAAAAATAAAATTATAGTTTGAGAAGAAATAATCTTTTCTTAATAAATCTTATTCGATCTATAAATTAGACATGTTAGAGCCCATACTTTAATTATGGACAATACTTAAATTCTTCTACTTTGAAAATAAATTGATATAAAAAAAAATACTAATTATATATGAAACTATATAGTATCAAGAAATTACATTCCACGTATTGAACTCAATTGTTGAGTAAAAAAGAAAAAATATATTTCATGAACTTGAGATAACCAAAAAGGTGCACCATAACCCAAGTTATAAATATATCAAGTTCAATTGCCATGCGTTATAAAAAAAAAAAAAAAAGGTAAAAAATCACTTAAATTTGTAAATAATACAAGAAAATAAAAAGTTCGAATTGCAAGGAATAAATGATTTGATTCATTAACTTANAAAAAAAAATCAAATTGCAAAGATTAACATGTACTAGCATCTGAAATGCGATAATCTGGTGTGAGGCGAGATACAAAAAAGTAGAAGCCGATCATGATTTCTTAAGGGTTAGAGTATAGAATTTTAGACAAATTACTACTCAAATTATAGTTTTTATATTTTATATTTTTTTACACAACCTATAAACCGTAAATAAAAAAAAAATTATATAAAAAATTGGCTCCATTCAATTATCCAAGGTTCTAGTTCAGGAACCAAGAACCAACTCAGACCCAATCCGTTATCAGTTCTTGATTCCGATTTCTAAGAGGCTGTTCTCTTTGTATTTTAGTTTTGTGTTTTGAGTTTTGAATTCATTTTAAGTTTTGTATTTTATTTGTTTATTTTGAGATTGTTGAAAATGTGTTCTTTTTGGTATTTTGAAAACACAAAAAACGCGTTTTGAAAATTTTGGCTTGATTATAACTGAAAACACCCAAAACGACAAATTTTTCGTTTTGGGTTTTCTTTATATATTTTTAACTTATTTTCAAAAACGCATTTTCAAAAATAGGAAAGAAAACGTGTTTTCACTGTTTTTGAAAATCGAAAATAGAAACGATTTGAAAATGGTAAAGAAAACAGATCTAATTTATTTATTTTTGGAACCATATCAGAACCTCCGGTTCAGTTTCGATTTCGATTAAATTTGTCCAGGCTTAAAGTATATTGTGGGGCAAGTCATTCCAACTCGTCATTTTTTTATTTTTATTTTTTTGAAATTTACTGCAATTCAAATTTGGTCATAATTGAAAAAAAAAATGAATACAGTGTGAGATATGGAAGATTATGTGAAAAATAATAATTTAAAAGGAAATAGCCATTAGGTCACAAACTTGAGAAAGGAGCTAAACAACTCATTTAATTTACTTTTAACTCCTAACTTCTTTTTTAATTTCCGGGCCAACTAGGTCGGCCCTCATGGGTCATTGTTCAAGACAATCAAATCTAAAACAGCTCGTTCATTATGACGAATGAACCCGTGAACTGAGTCGAATAAGGCACGTTTGCTTTCAATCTTATTTATTATTGCGAATCATTTCGGGTCTATGATCCAGTCCATTTTGACACCAATAGAATTCATCTCCTATTCCCGGTGGACATGATAAAAACTTTCAAATGTTGATGTGGCAAGAGAACCTTAATTACAGTTTTCTGAAATAAGATTTTTTTTTTTTTTTTTTTTAACCACGTCAACATCGAGAAGTTTTTATCCTACCCGTGGGGGTAGGATATCGGATCATTTACACCAATATATGTTAGTCTGAAGAAACTTTATCCTCCAATTTTAGTTTTTGAGGAACTCCAAAACGATAAAAATGCTAATTACATTCTTTTTGTTTCCATTTCTTATCTTTCGCACTTTTTATATAGAAATATAAAATACATGATAGTTTTTTACTAATTCCTAGAAAACATATAAATATAGCTACTTATTTATCTTAAAAATCAACATGATCTTCGTGTCAACAAATCATTTGTCATCTTCATACGAGCATGTAAGTTACCTGCACAATGGGAAAACCATTAAGCATGAAGGTCACCATCCCGCTAAAAAGGACCGTAGAGTGAAGGCGATATGATATAGCCAGGCTAGGAAAGATTAGAGTAGGCATTACAAGGATGTGTTCAATTAAAAGTAAAGTTACGCGATTCATTTAATTTTGTCGTTCCGTTCACGTAACAATACATAGTGCTACCTAGATTGATATTGTAACGTCAATAGTGTTAACTAGCATTACTCATATAGATTAAAGGTGTAACACTACTAATAAACAGAATACTCCAAGCACTCTAGTAAGTATCTTGAGTCCTTCGGTTTGAAATAATAAATAAGATAAAATCTTACTGATGCTACCAAAAATTGTATCTGAATGAACTCGAATTGAATGATTGAGTCCTACACGATCCAATCTTCAATACTTGAAACAAAGGAGTCAAGGTGTATCCTCGTCGCCCCTCCGATACTTAATTCAGAGAGAGAAATTGCAAAACATGATGTATGCTGGAATATTATGTAAGAGTACCTGAAAAGTGGGGCTAGGTCATGTATTTATAGGTGTTGGGGGTTGAGTTCTAAAAGGACTCAACTAACTGTGGTATTATCCTTGTTATACAAGGTGTTTGGGTTACAACTGAATTTGTAATAAGTTGGGGATTTGTGTTCAGACATGATTAGCATTCGTAGGAAATGTGCGATAAGGTCAAGAAGACGGGCAAGTTAGGGCTAAGATCCGACCTCATCCACCAACCCCGACCTCAACCCAAGACCCAACCTTTCCATCAACCCAATAATGATGGGTTAAGTCAGGCCCATAAGGTCGAGCTCGGGTATAACGACTCTTATACACATCATAGGCCCCTGTGCATCTAGGTCGCAGCTAAAAGTTACGTGCTCGAGCTGCGAGGTAAAATGCAATGAGGTACAACAGCTCGAGATCGAACTTATCTCTTTGTTCAATGTGTAGCTCGAGTGTTTTACTTGACCATTTTTTTTAACAACGAGCTCGAGCTCTTTGTTCAATGTATAGCACAAGCATTTTTCTTGACCAATTTTTGGCCAACCAGCTCGAGTTCTTTATTCATTGTGCAGCTCGACCGTTTTACTCGACTAATTGTTTGTCCAATGAGCTCGAGTTCTTTGTTTAATGTGCAGTTTGAGCGTTTTACTTGACCAGTTTTTGGCCAACAAGTTCGAGCTCTTTGTTCATTGTGTAGCTTGAACGTTTTTCTTAACCAATTGTTTGGCCAACCAGCTCAAGCTCCTTGTTCAATTTGCAACTCGAGCGTTTTACTCGACCAGTTTTTGGCCAACAAGTTCGAGCTCTTTGTTCATTGTGCAGCTCGAGCGCTTTACTTGACCAATTGTTGGCCAACAAGCTCGATCTCTTTGTTCAATGTGCAGCTCGAACATTTTTCTTGACCAGCTTTTTGCCAACCAGCTCGAGTTCTTTGTTCATTGTGCAGCTCGAGCATTTTACTTGACCAATTGTTTGGCCAACGAGCTCGAGCTCTTTGTTCATTGTGCAATTCGAGCGTTTTACTTGGCCAATTGTTTGGCCAACAAGCTCGAGATCTTTGTTCGATGTGGAACTCGAGCGTTTACTTGACTAGCTTTTAGCCAACAAGTTCGAGCTCTTTGTTCATTATGTAGCTCGAGCGTTTTACTTGACCATTTTTTGAACAACAAGTTCGAGCTCTTTGTTTATTGTGTAAATCGATCGTTTTTCTTAACCAATTTTTTGGCCAACCAGTTAGAGCTCTTTGTTCATTGTGCAGCTCGAGTGTTTTACTTGACTATTTGTATGGCCAACAAGCTCGAGCTTTTTGTTCAATGTGCAGCTCGAGCGTTTTTCTTGACCAGTTTTTGGCCAACAAGCTCGAGCTCCTTGTTCAATGTGCAGCTCGAACGTTTTTCTTGACCAATTTTTTGGCCAACCAAATCGAACTATTTGTTCAATGTGCAGCTCGAGCGTTTTACTTGACCAATTTTTGGGCCAACCAACTCGAGCTCTTTGTATAATGCGCAACTCGAGCATTTTTCTTGATCAATTTTTTGGCCAACTAGCTCGAGCTCTTTGTTCAGTGTGTAGCATAAGGGTTTTTCTTAACCAATTTTTTGGCCAACCAGTTCTAGCTCTTTGTTTAATGTGTAGCTCAAGCATTTTACTTGACCAGTTTTTGGCCAACAAGTGTTCATTGTACAGCTCGAGTGTTTTTCTTAACCAATTTTTTGGCCAACCAACTCGAGTTCTTTGTTTATTGTGCTGCTCGAGCATTTTTCTTGACCAATTTTTTGGCTAACCAGCTCGAGTTCATTGTTCATTGTGCATCTCGAGCGTTTTTCTTGACCAATTTTTTGGCCAACCAGGTCGAGCTCTTTGTTCAATGTGTAGCTCGAGTGTTTTACTCGAGCTGTGATATTTTCAAGCTCTTGTAGGTGGAGTTCGAACGTGCTTACTTTGTTCAATATGTAGCTTAGGCTTTTTTTTACCTCGAATCTAGATGTTTGTTTGTGGATGGTGAGCACCAGCTCGACCTCAACATAATTTATTATTGAGAATTATTTAGGTTGGCCCATGAGGACCTCGAGCAGTAGAGTATGTGCGGACATCCTGATGCTAGGTAGGTTTGTTAGCTACATACACGGAGCACGGCCTTATGCTAACTAGATGTATTAGTTGTATGCGCATAGCATGACTTTACGCTAAGTATAAGTATTAGCTGCATGCGCGGATCACGACCTTATACTAAGTACAAGTATTAGTTGCATGCGCAGACCACGACCTTATGCTAAGTATAAGTATTAGCTGCATGCACATAGCACGACTTTACGCTAAGTATAAGTGTTAGCTGCATGCACGGAACATGACCTTATGCTAAGTATATGTATTAGCTGCCTGTACGGAGCACGACCTTACGCTAATGAAATGTAAACGCTAAATAGAGTTGTTCGAGGATAGTTTTTAATGTCTTATAAAATAACGTAAAGGTACATGAGCGAGTAGGCCTTGAAAGGAAAACAACTTAGGGGCATGCAAGCCTGAGCTAAAAACTACCAAAAGAATTTAAACCTAACATAATGCAAACTGAAAAAAAGAAGGAAAAAAACTAAGTAACCTATATACCTGGGGGCAACTAATATTAACTTTTCTACTAGGCTCGAGCTCGACCTCTGTCACCTCCTTCACTGGGGTAAGTCTCACGCGATGCTCAAGGTCAAGCTCGAGCTCCGTAAGTTGCATGATGTTAGCTTTTATTACCCGAACGCTGGTAACATAGCATTTGAATTCCTTGAACTATTCGACCCCACTATTTGTAGGAAATTTCATTGCCAGGTGAAGTTAAGACAATTGCCTTGATCTTATTTAGAAAAGGCCTTCCAAGTATGGTGTTGTAGGCCATAGGAGCACGAACTACTTAAAAAGTTGTGATCTGTGTTACCTGCCTCCCTTCTGATCCTAAGGTGAGAGGTAACCCAACAATGCCTTCTGGAATAACGACACTGCCTCTGAAACATTGAAGAAGAGTTTTGACCGGCTTGAGCTGCTTAGCCATATACCCATCTGAACGAAAGCCTCATGTGATAGTACGTTAGGTACGCTTCTATTATCCACCAGAATTCTCCTTACCTCAATATTAGCAATGATCGCCGATATAACCAAGACGTCTTTATCCACCAGAATTCTCCTTACCTCAAAATTAGCAATGATCATTGATATAACCAAGGCGTCTTCATGAAGAAAAGACACGCCTTCTAAGACCTTCGATCCGAAGGTGATGTCCTCTACCTTACTGAGATCCAAGATTGAGATCGAGGGGTATTTCTTATCGTACTGCTTACGCCAGCTGATGGAGTCCTCTCCCGAGGTCGTCCCTCCGATGATGATATTAATAGTGCTTGCTATTGGTTGTTTATTTCTCCAGTCTTTCGGAGCTTTGTCCTTGCCCTGGTTGTTCCTCTAACGCTTGTCATGGCTGACGTAAGTATCCGAAAATCCTTGCTTGATGAGGGCTTCAATTTCTCTCTTTAAGGCGAAGCAACCTTCGATCGTGTGCCCATGATCTTGATGAAAATTACAATACTTGCTCCTATCACGGACGTCCGACGAAGCTCGCGGCCTTGGAGCCATTTAAGATCTTTAATTTCCATCAAAATGTTGGACTCGTGGCGTTCAATTAGGTGAAAGATGTCGTAGGGGGTCTTGCCTTGGCTTATCCCCAAAAGGATCTGGACGAATGTTAGACTCATGTGGCCTTTTAAGTTCGAGCTTACTTGATCGTGGGGTATCTCTTCTTTGAAACACGGTCTCCTCCATGTTAATGTACTTCTCAGCCCGAGTAAGTAGGTCGGTCACCGATTTAGGAGGGTCTTTGACAGAGTCATCTTGAATTCTTCACATCTTACGGCATATGCTGTGATGTGTATGTCGAGAATCTAGAGTCTTTCTTTGTTAAACCTTGTCATGAAGTTGCAAAGTGTCTCATTGGGTCCTTGACTCATCTGCATGAGTGATTCAGCTGTCTTCCTGATACGCTTACTGCTTGCGAAAAAAGCAAAGAACTTATTGGCCAAATCTGAAAAGGAAGCTATGGAGTTGGGCTCTAATATGGAAAACCAATCCCTAGCTGCATTAGTGAGTGTCTCAAGAAATGTTTTGCACATTACCGTGTCGGGTGTAACCTGCAAGTTCATGATATCCGTGTATATGTTGAGATGATTGATGGGGTCGGTTGTCCCATCATACTCCTTCACCCGAGGATACTTAAACAAGTCTGGTAAGGGGTATGATAGACTTCGGGGGTGAAAGGTGTGTTAGGGGGTGAACCATGTTTGCTGCCTGAGACTTCTGAAGCATTCCGACCATGATTCCATCCTGAATAATCCTGGCAAGATGAGCAGAGTCCATCGTAATTAATCTCGAACCTAAGGGCATAAGAGGTACGCTTGAGCTTCCAGCATTATCGTGGCTGGGGCCAAGAGCCTGGGCATCTGCCATAAGATCACTCTACGGCGATGGTGCTGGGGGTTTACTTCTCTGATTCAGCAGCTGAGTTAGTGTGGCAACTTGTTAGCGGAGTTTCTCAAACGCTCCAGGAGCGACTGCTACTAGTGGATGTGGTGGTACTCCTGACGATACCTCCTCGGGGACCGGATGATCTCCGGTAGGGGGTTGGTTAGGAAAAGACGAGCTTGCTGGAAGATGTCCTGAACGTGTGTTAACCATGGCTTTTGATAGCGTTTCCCATTGAAGGTGTCAATGATGCTACCAAAAATTGTATCTGAATAAACTCGAACTGAATGATTGAGCCCTACACGATCCAATCTTCAATACCTGAAACAAAGGAGTCGAGGTGTGTCCTCGTCGCCCCTCCGATGCTTAAGTCAGAGAGAGAAATTGCATAAAAGGATGTATGGTGGAATATTATGTAAGATGCACCTGAATAGTGAGAATAGGTTATGTATTTATAGGTGTTGGGGGTTGAGTTCTAAAAGGACTTAACTAACTATGGTACTTATCCTTGTTATACAAGGTGTTTGGGTTACAATCAAATTTGTAATAAGTTGGGGGTTTGTGTTTAGATAGGGTTAACATTCCTGGGAAACGTGCGATAAGATCAAAAAGACGGGTGAGTTAGGGCTAAGACCTGACCTCGTCCACCAACCCCGACCTCAACCCAAGACCCGACCTTGCCATCAACCCAATAATGATGGGTTAAGATCGGGCCCATAAGGATGAGCTCGGGCATAACAACTCCTATACACACCACTTACTATTGTAGTTAAAAAGATATTAATAAAATAACTTCCCTAAAATTAAAAAGTAAGCTCAGTAATTGGGTGGGGGTTGGGAAGATCTGAGATTATCACATTGAGCCTTTGAAAATGCACAATGATATGATTTACAAGACTCTTAAGGTTGATAATCAAGATCTCAAATGGAAATAATCATTATCTTATTGGGTCCAGCTACTATTATGGTATATTTAATGCATTAAATTTGAACAGCCACATAGAAATAAGTTCAAACTTTGTACTTTATAGTACAATAAATTTTTAAGTATATTTGTATCATATAGTACAGAAATGATCTAATGAGC
>CAIGRM010072301.1:0-16672 GCA_903798335.1 Fraxinus albicans | reverse complement strand
CTATGTGGAAGCTGTGGTGGAAATTACGATGCAGACGAGTTCTGGATTGGCTGTGACATTTGTGAACAGTGGTTCCATGGCAAATGTGTGAAGATAACTCCTGCTAAAGCCGAGAATATAAAGCAATACAAATGTCCTTCTTGCACGAAGCGAAACAGGCAGTAGTGATTGGTTACTAAATCAACTGAGGAGTTGTAGTGTTAATTTGGTGGTTGACAAATTTATATAGCAATATTACCTTTTTACTATTTGTAATTGACATCTCTTGCGATGTTTATAACAGTTGATTGCAGTAGGGACAGAGTTCAACTCCTCAATTTTGTGCTTTATTCCTATGCTATTAAAGCTAATATAAAAGAATCTTTGATTTCTTGACACGTTCTAAATAGTATATCGTTTGCAAGTCATGTTTTCTTGGGTCGAAATGAAGAGGAATTTCTCATGACTCAGGCAGAGAAGTGACAAATGCCTAGACCCATTCTCTCCTGTGTCTTGTATATTTGTTTTTATCGAAGATTTTCATACTGTGCAAGCAACAAAATTACGAATCTGTATGACATTTTGAAACATGTTCCTGTTTGTAATTTTTAGGTTTTTTCACCAGGTGATACAAACAAGAGAATGAGCTTGAAATTTGGGAATTTTGGACTCTTTTTTCTTGGTTTGATCCGTCAGTTGCAGACATTTCATGGTATCTCTGCACATATCATCTTATCTTAGTGCTATCGCCCGCTAATATCTTTCCTGGAAATTTGTTTCTGCAGTGTTGTTTTTATCTGAATATATTCTTTTTAAGTGGAGCACTATTTCTCATTCCTTGCCTGACAGGTTTGCAAGGTCACCTGGTTGCAACATGGGCTCCAGTCGGTCGACTGGCGCGTTGAAAGAGCGGTTAAAATGGACGAACGAATTGCATGAATTGTTCGAGAAAGCAGTTAATCAGATCGGTGGACCAGATAGTACGTGAGATTATCGAAAATTATGTCCAAGTTAATGTGCATTCATTGGTTTTGTGAATAAATTTCTATGTGCACCTTATGATCATCCAGGGGCTACACCAAAAGGAATTCTGAAAGCAATGGCAATTCCTGGACTAACTATATATCATGTGAAAAGCCACTTACAGGTTCTCTCTCTCTCTCTCTCAAACATGTATTATCCAACTTTTAATGGATTAAACTCTTCATCTCTAGTTTTGAGAGCCACAATAATTAGAAAAGCAATAAAAAAAAGGAGCAAAAGCACAAAATTACGGTGGTTCGGGTTCAACCTCAATTTAAGAGTCATGTTCACTTCTTGTTACAGATTTTTCACGATAACGAAGAAGAATACAATTATTTTTCTTCACGCGTCTCTTGTATACAAAAAATGGCTCCCTACCAGATCGGTTATATAGTGTGAATATTAAGGTGATCCAATCTTCCGTCAACTTTACGGTTACGGTCGATCTGGTTGAGGGATAGTATGATTAGTCTTCACGTAATCTACCACTCGTGTCCGCATATAGCATACTCTTCCCATAGATGCAGCAATTGGAAGTGACCAAGAAGGATTCACAAAACTAACTCTAAACTTATTGGCGGTCACCAGTTCGAGTCTCCTCAGGACCATTGTGAGTAATTGATCGTGTAGGATTAGTCGAGGTGCCCGCAAGCTGGATCGGACATCCACGGTTATATAAAAAAAAAAAAAACTCTAAACTTATTGGGATTATGACTTAGTTTTTAGTTGTTTTGTACACATATTAAACTATAATATTATCCAAAAAATACCGAACCAAACGTTATTTATGAATGCCGATATCAACATACCATGTGGGATTGTTTTCACGTGATAATAGATTTAGATAAAAATCGAACCGTCTCACAATATTTTAAACTCAACTCACTTACTTTTGCTTCAATCAACAAACATTTGAATCAAGTATCATTTATTTTTTCATTTTTTAATAAATATATAATATTTCCTTGAAATATAACATACTATAATATGAGTAATTCATCACTTTTACAGAAATACAGGATGTCAATATTTACTCCAGAAGGTGGCCACAGTGAGTCGACTTGATTATTTTCTAATTCTTGTTTTCCCAAATTTCTCATTGTTTAAATATAAAATTATATATCTCGTGACACGCAGAAGACAAAATTGAACGAAGAAATATATCAGAAGAATTGTCAGATTTCAGCACGAAATCGTGAGTTTCTTGTTTGTTAATATAAAGATTTTTCAATATTTGCTTCTTCAACTTCCCCATGTCATTAGTAATATATGTATATCGATGTTGATGTAGAGCTGCTCAGCTAAATGAAGCACTAAAAATGCAAATGGAAGCACATAGACGATGGAACGATCAAATTGAGGTACATATACTTTACAAAATCAATATCAAAATTCATTCACTTGTAAGCAATTAAGTCTCTCTTTAAGGAGATTCAATTGCTCGGCACGAAAGAAAAATCATAGAATCAGCATAACGAAATCTCGTCAATTGTCTTGTTCAAGACGAACCAATTCAAATAAGACGTTGTGCAGCTTTAGTGAATTTGCATAAGAATACCTTTATTTCACCAACAAGATTCCCATAACAAGAAAATTATGTACATAAACTCATTTTTCTATAGATTCAAAAGAGCTTGAAAATGAAGATTGAAGCACAAAGAAGATTTATGGACCTTATTTTCGAGGAATACAAGAACGGGGTACCTAGTACTAAGCCAAACAAGCCTCATTCTTCTCCTGTACTATCACTGCCTTCTCTAAGTGAAGAATCTGATCAATCAAATGAAAAGGAATTTGAATCTGATTATGAAGTTGAAACAAAGGGATTCCAAGACGAATTTCAAGCAACAAAAAAGTTCAAAGTCCATGAAGAAATTCTACCAAATTTTAATGTGTTTCCTCTTGAAGGAAATCCATTTGCAGCAATGATGAAATAGGGTTTTGTCCATGGAGTGTTGGCACCTTGCAGTCCCCATTGCTGCCATTTTCTTTATACAACCCTCTCAATTAGGTCAAATGTTGCAGCAAACTAATATTGGCACTGTTATGATGGTCAGATTATAGTATTTTCTGAATAATATCGACCATACTACGTTATAGACTTCGAGCGATAATCTATCCATCTAGTTCGTGTTCGATTTGTATTTAATCATGAAGATGGGATGATACGTGGTTTATACAATCTTGAATAATCGAGATCTTTATGTATCTTAGATCATATTTGGTTTGTACTTAATCATCGAGATGGAGAATTCTTTATGGTTTGTACAATTTTGAATAATTAAAGAACTTTTCAAAATCATACGTGTTACATCATCTTGAGTTCTTCCTTTATTTATAATCGAACTTAAATACTTAAAACAACCACTTTGAGTGATCTTTGATAGACTTATGAAAGAAAGTTTTTTCAGTCCAATTTGTTTGTATGCCAATTATGAATATGACATTCTAAGCATTTTCTTTTTCTGGAAAAAGCGTGATAAATTGTTGTAAAATACTAAAGTATTGTGATGTTTTTAATACATAGATAATTGTTCAATAATTTAAATTGAATAAAAATAATTTGGACATTCTAATTAAATTGATTTGCATATAGATACTATATATTTCTCATAATCAAAGGAATTCTTTCTTAATATCTTTAAAATACAAAAAATCATTTCGATATATACATTATTAAGACTTAGTATTCTACCTTAAAATGTGAACTTTGTTCCGAGAAGTAGCCCAAATTTTTATATCGTCATCTACGTTTCAATCTTTATTCGATATGAATTATTTCTTAACATGCTCTCAAGATGAAAGTTCGTCTGAGCAAATCAATTTTAGAATCCAAATGCTTGTTTGAGCTTTAAATGGATTAAATGACTCGTTTAATTTTAATTTATTCAGATACCATATTCAGACTTAGGATTTTACATAAATTGTTAGTTTTGTTAAGAAAAGTAATCCAAACTCTTGTGTGTGTGTGTGTGTGTGTTTGTTATAGTTTCAAGATTATCCCTTTACATATACCATGCTATATAATTGAAGCATTATATCTTCAAAAATTTAATTTATTAGTGATGTTACAAAAAATTGTACATGTTGATTTTCGAGTTTGAGGGTTGAAAATGAACACGATTAGAATCTTCCAGTACCTGAAACAAAGACATCGATGCAGATTCTCGTCGCCCCTCTGATACTTAATTTATAAAGAGAATTTATGCGTAAGGCTATAAACTGAAGATTATGTTAAAGTCTATTTGAAAATTTGGTGCATGTTTTTATTTTTATTCGATGTGAGATTTTATCCATTAGCATGCCCTGCAAGATAGTAGTTCATTTGGGCAGACCAATCTTGAAATTCATGTGCTCATTTTTTGAGTCTTAATTCGATCGACTTGCTCCTTGGAGTTTAATGGGCGCTGATACCTTGTTAAGATTTGAGATTTTATCTTAAAAAGTCAACCTTATTAAGAGGGTTAGTCCAAACTCTTATAAATTGATCTATATTTTCATTTTTATTCGATGTGAAATTTTATTTTTTAACATGTCCTCTCAAGATGGTGACTCGTTTGAGCAGACCAATATTAAAATTCGCTTACTCAATTTTTGAGTCTTAATTGGATTAAATTGTTCGTTAGAGTTTAATGGACTCTGATACCACGTTAAAACTTGTAATTCCATATTAAAAGATCAACTTTATTAAGATGTGTAGCGAATCCTTATAAATTGGTTTATATTTTCATTTTTATTCGATATGAGATTTTGGCTACCTTGAAAACACGAACTCTACCCCACCATTCACACGGCGCACAAGGGTCGAAGCATTCCATTCGTCCATTACGCCAAGTGGGTCATCAAGATTGTTTTTAAACAATGCTACGATTTTCGACGAGGTGGCGCTGGTGGTAGTGGTTGGTAGAAGTGAGTTGGGGAAGAAGTTTCGAGTTCTTTTTCCTTTTTTATTCTTTATTTTTAGTTTTTTATTTAATTATTTTATATAAAAGATATAAAGTTATCATTTTACGCTTATAGAAATAATTAATAATATGGTCAAAATCATTTTTTGGTCAACTAACAGAAAAATGGATGGATTCCATTCATTTGGACTCCAGACGCTTATTTTTGAAAGGTTAGGTACCTTCGTTGACACAAATTGAAGGTTAAGGTAAAGTCTACAAAAATTGAAAAGGTAAGGGACTGTTGCTACAATTTTTTCAATATTTTATTGTGTGAATGTATGGTAGAAACTGAGTATGAAAAATAAAGAGTTTTAGTTTAAAGAAAATCAATTAGGGGCTTAATTGGTTAATGTATTTTTTAAGTATCAATTGAATTATTTAGAAGAGTCAATTTTTTTTATTGAAGATTTGGGTTCAATCTCTCCATACTAGATATCTTCAGAGTTAAAACTGCAAAGGTGGCACTTTATATTGCAGTCGATCGTATTTATCGATCTAAGAAAATCAAATATATTGAATTAGATTATCATTTTGTTCGAGATAAAATTTTGCCGATTTTATCCAAAGAGCACAAATATAGTGACGGAAACCAAATTGTAAATTTATTGCATATATAATAATTGTATTGTGTCACTTTCTTTATAAATGTGATGTACCTGCATAAATTTGCCTTGTTATAAACGATATAATTTATTTTATTGGAGAAAAGTAGACTGTCCACTCGCATAAACGCAACTTATAAAACGTGCGATTTAAGTGCTAGACAATTATTGGGTTTACATTAGTCAAATCTAAAGTGTTAATCATTGGTTGCAGCAATGAAAAAAATGTAATTTTTTAATATATATTCCTTTTCATCTCATAAACGAACCTAATTTTTCCAATAATTCGACTTGCAAACAGCCATAAAATCCTCAATAATTTCTAAATTAAAGTTTATATATTTCAAAACTTCCATAGGTTGTGTGTAGCTTATTTCATGGACTAATAGACAATCAAACGTATAATAATAATAATAACAAAAAAAATACATGTTTCTCTTGCGTAATCAATTCACAATTTGTCTATTTCAATATACAAATAAAATATGTCAATATATTGTATTATACTCAATTCTACAAGAAAGAGTCACAAGATTGTATAAAGAGCCGTTTGGCAGGGCTTTGCTTATGGTAAAAGGGCTTCTCGAGAAAGCTATCTTAATTGACGTTTGAAAATTAATTTTTAAAAAAAGACTTTCTATTTTGAAAGACCTTTTAGAGAAAGTTAAAGTTTTTCTAACTAAAAGAAATTAACGTTCTTACAAAATTAACAAAAACAGGTTCAAAAGTAATTTTTGGGGTTTCAAAAACTCCATTTGACTTCTCAAAAGTAATGCCAAACAGATCCAAGGTTTAACATGTCTGTCTTCTTTAATTTGACAAGAGAAGAGTTGCATCATTGAATGACACATCCTATGTTTCTCTTTCTTAGTTATTTTCAATTTAGTTTGGTCCAACATACTCGTTTCGAGAAGAAAATGCGTTTAAATCCTTGAAGAGCATTGTGAAAGAAAGAGAGACACTTAGTACTCCTTCGAGGAATTTTAGGTAACATTTCTAAGTAGTGAACTACGTTCGAAGTGAAAAGAACGCGTAATACGCTCCAATTTATAATAAATTTTGAGTCAATTATGTAATAATTTTTGCCCTTTCCACATTAATCAAAAATATTTTTGTTATAATAGAAATATAAGTGACGTAAATTATTCAAGAACTTCTCCACTCTGTGTTCTTCCTATTTTTGAGAGGGAATATATCATATCACACATTTTTTTTTCATAAAAGTAATTTCGTTATTAATTAGTTGTAACATAGTGAAACACACCCAAGTTTGGGATGGACAGTGCTTTGCACCGTCCACACCTGCATTTAGGCCATTTACCATATCAATATTTAATACGATGCTGGATCATTTTGTTGGGAGAGTGTGAACACAATCCTAATCATAGTCAAAGGGTGGAGCCAAGGGCAAAAAAATAATAATAACAAAAAATTAATATATAAAAAAATTTACTACTTTATAAAAAATTAATGGACTTGGCCCACTGGGGCAGGTATGAGCCTCCCTCCACCTACATATGGTATTCAATTGACTATAAATGATGAATCTACTTTATCTAATAGGTTAAAATTTTGAGATGAGACCTCAATTCTCCAAACTTATCCACGAGAACGCACGAGACGAATCTCGAGTTGCAATACTAAACAAAGGTGATTGGCTCTGAGTTAGATTGTGATAGCCGAAAAAATCCAACGGTTGACTCTCAAGGCTGTTATACCAATTAAGTGACCCTTCTCGCGATAAAAGAGTTTGAACAAAATCATACATATACTTATAAGGAATTAAAGCACTCTACCTAATATGTTAATCTTTTAGATGAAACTTAATTCCCTACCTATATATTATTTAAATTGAATGAAATCTTGTATTTTCCATTATGTTCTCTCTTTATTTTCAAAATTCCTCTAACAAAGTCTATCTTTCATCTCCACTTTGTCAAAATGGTTAAATGGCCCTCCATACAAAAGTTAATCTATTCTTTATGGCAAATTAAAAATAATCATAATTCTCTAGTTTCATTATTGCATTTAATCTATAGAAAATTAAAAACTTTGCACAAAATGCTCCAAATATATTCCACTGAAAACATACACAACTATTAGAAATTAAAGACAAGAAGAAGTTAAATATATATAGAGCATATATATTTATATATCAGTGTGGGGACTTTAGGGATTCAACTTGAGCCTTTCCACAACGGCCCCTTGTCCTGATGTAGAGTCTGTATTCATCAAAAGTCATGCATGGATAGAGTGGGGGATGATCCTCTGTGATGAGCTCCTCTGCAGGTTTTATGGGTATGTCACCTCTTGGATTGTAAAAAAATGCAAGTGAAACCCTCTCTTTCTCTGCATTAACTATCACTCGGTGCTCCACACTTCTGTAATTTGCATTACTTAGCACCTGTAAATGTATAAAATCAACCGAATAGTTGAGATTTGTGAGGGGGATATTTCACTTTTAACAGCATATCGTTGTGACGAGACTTTTCAAGACAAAAGTTTTCATAGTTAAAGTGAAATTTCGTGTAGTATATATATCGCGTTCACTGCTACATCATATACTTCTATATAAAGTATTTTTCCAAAGAAATGTTATTTTATGTTGGAGTTATGAGCTCAAACTATAGATAATACAAATTGATTTGGATTGCATAACGTTTTAGTTGGACCGTTGTAGATATCTCAGTGAGACAATTCGAGATATTTCTATCGCGCTCGTTCTTTGGATATAGATGGCTCGACAAAAAGAGAGTGAATAATCAATTCCTCAACCTAATTGTTTACATAATTGCTTCTCAACTTCATTATAATCTTTGGTTAATTTGCCCTACGATTTCTTAAGTAAGAATTCGCAACAAAAAATTTCACTTTAGTGACATAAATTTTTATTATAACTTTTTTGGGTTGTTCTTCTAAAAATAATTGAGAATTGTGAGTAAAACGTTCTTGTAGTAACTTTTGTATATAAAAAAAATTATTAAGCCACATTTTTGAGCTCCATTTAAAAAAATTCATTTTCAACCATACATTATTTCAATAAAATATTTTGCACGTAAACTCAATTTTTCTTTCAATTGTTTAACCATGTACATTCTCCATCAATTCACATTAGAAAACTCATTTTCAAAGGGGAAAAAAATGGAGCTCAAGCATGGGCTAAATTTGACTTTAGAGAGAGAGGGAGAGAACCTGCAATTGATCTCCGACGTTGACAATGAAGGCATTAGGAAGTGGTTTAACAGTGAGCCAGTTATTTTTATGGTGTACTTGTAGGCCTGATACACTTTCATCTGGGAACAAAAGGGTGATGCCACCAGGGTCAGAATGTGATGAAATCCCTAATGTAAGCCTTGGTTCTGGGCATTTAGGGTAATAATTTACCCTTAAGCATGCACCCATCTTTTCATCTCCTCCAAAGACTTCTTCCAGGTAATCTTCTTTTAGCCCAAGATTTCTTGAGAAAATCTTCATTAGTTTTCCACCAAGTTTAACCACTTCTTCGCCATACTTTTCGACCAATTCCCTGCAAGAATTTCAAGAATTTGAGCCCTGCTAGGTATACAAGGAGGGAGCTGCCAGCCTTTTACAGGGAATACTTGACAGTTTTTAATTGGGAATTGGCAAAAAAGGAAAAAAAAAAAAACATCATACAGGTGCTGTCAGCACAGAACCAGTAGAAACCCTGGACCAAAAAACCCCGAAATTTTGTATATTGTTCTGTGTAACTAACAATTAAATTTTCCCTATAAAGAAAGATTTTTCCTTTAATCAATTAAATTTTAGTTACTTGCATCTAATCTGAATTATAATTCAAAAAGCCCATAAAAAAGTCTTATTCATTTCCTTTTTATTTTTGGTATAAGTTTGGTGCACGCGGTAAATAATAAGGGTCCGTCATAGTAAAGATATCATCAACGTAGACTATCATGAGATGTTCCCTATAAACAAGGAACAAAACATGACATTTCATATGTCTTGCCCCAAGTACCTTTGTGCTTCAAAAGTTAAACACA
This sequence comes from Fraxinus albicans, assembly GCA_903798335.1. Classification (NCBI taxonomy): domain Eukaryota; kingdom Viridiplantae; phylum Streptophyta; class Magnoliopsida; order Lamiales; family Oleaceae; genus Fraxinus; species Fraxinus albicans. Next base: position 7,105 of record CAIGRM010072301.1, on the reverse strand, counting down.
CGCAAGCTATGAGATTTTCGTTGGAAAAAAATAAATAAATTTACCTGCATGAAACTGGGAGTTTGGGCCACTTTCTCTCATCCCTAAGAGAAATGGGAAGATAATGAAGGAAAAAATAATCACTCCAATCCAATGAAACACCCTTTTCAACCCCAAGCCTACTCCCATAACCCTCATAAGTACTTGGAGAATTCGCATATTTTTGTTTCTCCTCAAGTGGGAGGTGGAAGAATTCGCGCCATGCCTCGCGTGTGGCCGCCATCAGCTGGTGGCTGACGCCGTGGTTCACCACCTGAAAGAACCCCCACTCACGGCAGGCGCTGTCCACCAGACTGACGGTTGTCTGGCGGAGCAAGTCGTCGTCTGAGAACAAGTCCTGGAGGTCGATCACCGGGATATTCATTTCACTGGTGGCAGATTCGGTGATCAAAGATGGTCTATCACAGGGTTTTTTGACATAGCGTTCTGGGATTTCTTTTATCCCACTGTCCAACAAATGTTGAACTCGGACTACTGGTTCTGGCCAGCTCTCTAAGCAACTCATATTTCACTCTCAAACACACAGACACACACACTAGAAATATAGATATGCAGATGACTATATACAGAGAGAGCGGTAGGAGGTGAGTAGGGTAGGGTGGGATTAAGGCAAGCGACAAAACTCAAGTACAACGAAGGATGTACTTTAACATGCAGCAAAGGGGAGATATGAAACAAGCTCAGTGTGATTATCAAAGCGAAATGAACTTCAAAATAAGCATCACCATTGTGTGTGTGTGTCACAGAAAGAGAGGCGGGCGGCTGCGGTGGTGAAGGGTGGTTCTTAATGGATGAGAACTAAGTGGAGGGAACGAGACACATTTATATACACAAATTATGGGGGTAATTTTCGGCATCGTGAAGAATTTTAGTTGAAATTTTTGTCCTTTAAAATACGTTAGTGCATGTGACGGAAAGCAATTATTTAATTATGATCTTTTTGAAATATAAATAATGCCATCGATCTAAATAGCAATTTGACCTGAAAAATAAAAAATTAATTTATGAATTTTTTTTTATTTCTTTGTCAGATGATAATGAAACGGTAAGCTGAAATACGAAGAATATGGTTAGATCTATATATTTATATTTAATAAATAAATATGTCAATAAAATAAAAGTATTTTAGGATCAAGTTCGTTTTAATTTAAAATGAAAATAACATGTTAATGTTATTTACTTTTTTAAAATAAATAAATAAGGGCATGGGACCAATTTGTACCTTTTGTAAAGGTTAGGGACTCAACTGCAGTTTTCCCTCATTAAAATTAATGGTGTGTTTGTATTCTTTATAATAAAAGAGAGGCTAATTAAACATCAAACTATAGATTAGGGGCGTTCACGCAAAAGAATTATTAGGGACCAATTGTGCATTGAAAAAAAATTGGGGAGCATTGCATTTGCAAGAAAATATTTGAAAAATGGCTTCTTATTACTCGACAAAGAACCAAACTTTGAGCCCCATTTTTTGAAAGAATGTGTTTTGTAGATATTTTTTGAAGAATATGTCGTTAAAACGTAGGGAAAAAAATTTTAAGTTTACGTGTAAAATTATTTTATTAATAAAAATTTTAATTGAAAATGAGTCTGAGAAAAAAATGAATTGAATGTACATAAATAAACACGGACCGGTTAGATGTCCTAATAATTTTGATTCAGTTCAACATATCAAATGACAAATATGAATTCTTATAGAATTTTGCTATGACACATTTTGTAATTTGTTGTCAATCTTCTTTCATTAGAAGATATTTTCTACTGTCTACATATTGTTAATTACCTAATAATTAAATTAACTTTTACCATGGTACATTTATGGCATTTTAGACAGAGTTTTTGTTTTTTCTGTGTTTCTTGTAGAAGAGTTTTTTGAGAAAGCCACGTTTAATCATTTTCATCTAAAAGAGCAACGTATTTATTAGTGAATGAGATGTATACCTATCTCCTTGCCAAGAAATAAATTGCATATGCAAATATTGTTTTATGACAAATACGTTACGAAGTGGAACTGGTAGTTATTGTCGATTCAAAATCAAAACCTTAATCACGTCGTTTAATACGTGATATCTTTACAAACATATCGATTTTACTTTTATGATTTACAAGCTTATGTTACTGTAAGAGTTTGATTCTGAACGAAATGATTAAAGATACGTAGTATACGCAACACCAATGATACCAACGACAATATATAATATCAAATGTATCGAAAGATACCCTTACGACCACTTAAATAATTTAAGAATAGATTTATCTATCAACAATGTATATGGACAATTAATGCCTTCTTGACGTTTTTACTTACAAACAACGCATTAAAAAGAATATAGCATAATGTCAAAATCCTCGTGGTTCAAATTCTTCCTTTCTTTTCATTAGCGATTTAAGCACGATAGATAATTCTCGAACAATCATCAATAAACAATACTCATATTGTAGCATAAATATCACGTTAAATTATACTGTTTATACGCGATTTATTAGCAACTTTCTAAAACGACCCAACAAGAATATTTTGTTTTCTAGGAGATTTTTAGAAACAAGTGTTGCTCAAATGTGTGCACAAGATGGTATACCAATTATGATATTTGTTCATTGATTAAGATGTAAGAATTGGAACAGCATCCAATGACAGTCACTAAAAGAAAGTCAAAAGATAATGTTTGGCCGACATCAATTTTGCTTTTTGATTTATATCACATGGCAAACATGTCCAAAACTATATACCCACGTGACCTTATTAACGTTACTTGGAGAATATATAATTTTCAGCATTAAACAATGAAGTGGTAATAATTTATAATTTGTCATAAATTTTTAAAAAATTAATAAACAGGCTATTGATAACTATTTCTTTTAGAGGACGAAAATTCAAAATTTGGTTAGCTTCTATTTGGTTCAGATAAAAATTAGATTTTTAATATATTTTAATAAAAGTTGATAAAATGTGTAATTGGAAAGTAGTCGATAAAATTAATTATTGATTTTGAATTAAATTTTAATCAATTTTTTTAACTGGACCAAATAGGGTTTAAGCATGCACAAGTCGCTAAATAACAATAGAAAAATACTAGAGATATTTGTGGAAAATATTCATTTGGTTTATTTCATCAAAATAAATTTTGTAATTGTGAGTTTTTGAAGAATGAGTAGTCAAAAAGTTGAAAAAAAAAAATTGAATTCACGTGCAAAATATTTTATTGTGAAAATGTGTGGTTGAAAATGAGTTTGAAAAAAAAAAAATGAGTTTCGAAATAATGAAAATCGAACCGGGCTAAATGTGAAGAGAGAATAAGCATAGTCCATAGATCACAAATAATATGCAATACTCTTCTTCTTCTTCTTCTTGAAGAGGAGGAGAAGAAGAAGAAACGTACAGAACCAGTTTTTCTTAATGGTCTTACATTCAGCTTAATGGTATGAGAATGCAAGCTATGGCTGCTGTGCAGTAGCTAGGCAGGTAATAATTGTGGTAGAATTCAGGGACGGATCCAGGATCGAGGTAGGGGGGGCTAATACGTAAAAAAAAAAATTTTACACATAAATTTTTTTTTAAAAAAATTTTTACAAATTTTTTTTTTTTTTTTAGTCAAAAAGTTGAAAAAAAAAAAAATTTGAATTCACGTGCAAAATATTTTATTGTGAAAATGTGTGGTTGAAAATGAGTTTGAAAAAAAAAATGAGTTTCGAAATAATGAAAATCAAACCGGGCTGAATGTGAAGAGAGAATAAGCATAGTCCATAGATCACAAATAATATGCAATACTCTTCTTCTTCTTCTTCTTGAAGAGGAGGAGAAGAAGAAGAAACGTACAGAACCAGTTTTTCTTAATGGTCTTATATTCAGCTTAATGGTATGAGAATGCAAGCTATGGCTGCTATGCAGTAGCTAGGCAGGTAATAATTGTGGTAGAATTTGTTTCTGCAATTGTACAAATGACTCATCAATCTTGACCTAAATATTATAATTTTTTTTTTAGGGAAATTCATTCATGAAATTAATGGATAATGAAAAAAAAAAAAACCTATTAATAAAATGAAATTAAAAAGAAAATTAATTCCTTTTAGAAAATGTGAGATCTTCCCTTATTTTTTGTCAATTAAAAAAAAAAATTGAGTATGGTATATGGGAAATAATATAATGGCCATTAAAATAATCTCTAAAAGATTAGTGGGAATCATATTAGCCAAACAGTAAGGCTGGTTGTATCGAAGTGGTTGACCGAAGTGGTTGACAACCATTCACAAGTGGTGGGCCCCATTGTGATTTTTTTAAAAAAAATTACCCACCCACCCATCCCATGCATGAGAGATTGTCAACAAACTCACCCCCTCCCTCCCCCATGTACAAGTAGCATATCTCTTAGCCAAAAACCTATTCTAGGCAGATTCAATTTAGTATCCAAGTTTATTTATGTCTATAAATATTATTTTTATCATCATTTGCCACCTAAGTACAAGGTCCTTAATTTGATGGCATTATTTTGTCTCCCCTATATTTTCAAGAATACTTTATTAGGCTGCACATATTTGGAAAGAGTGTTCCAACATGTACAAAGTTTGAGAAAACTCGAGTAGGAAGCTATGTAGCCCGACATCAATAAATATGAGGATTAAACAGAAAAATATTTTAAACGTTCCTCTTCTCTAATTCTATCCAATTCAACGTACCATTTTCCCTTTTTGTTTTCCTCCTCGAGAAATTAAGTAGTGTTTATACTTCATGTTCCTTACACAACAAGAATGGCTAGACCATGTGCCAATATTAATATAGATAATCCAATCACATGGTAAGCAACCCCTTGAATTGGTATTTGGTAGTGAATTCAATTCAAAATTGGTGTGGTTCATGTTCACATGCCTTCAACCATGTCCACCCAAATTATTAGAAATAAGGAAAAAGGTGGTCGAAAACATAGCTTGAGTGAATTTGATTGTGATTTTCAAATTAATTTGAAGATTTTAATATTAAATAATCACTTCAATCTTTCTATACCTAAATGACCTACTTCTTTGAGGTGTCATGCTTTATGTTAAAATTAATTACTAAATCTGCCCAACTTTTTTTTTTTAAATACATTCTTTGAGTCAAATCACACCTTTTTTGTGACTCTTTTCAGCCATGGACCCCACTTGATGCGAAAGAAAAAATGTATTATTTGAAGAAATAATGGCTCCCAAACGGAGCCTAAGTTGTGTTTATACTTCATGTTCCATACACAACAAGAATGGCTAGACCATGTGCCAATATTAATATAGATAATCCAATCACATGGTAAGCAACCCCTTGAATTGGTATTTGGCAGTGAATTCAATTCAAAATTGGTGTGGTTCATGTTCACATGCCTTCAACCATGTCCACCCAAATTATTAGAAATAAGGAAAAAGGTGGTCGAAAACATAGCTTGAGTGAATTTGATTATGATTTTCAAATTAATTTGAAGATTTTAATATTAAATAATCACTTCAATCTTTCTATACCTAAATGACCTACTTCTTTGAGGTGTCATGCTTTATGTTAAAATTAATTACTAAATCTGCCCAACTTTTTTTTTTTCATAGATAAATTTCATGAACCCACTTCTATTTCAACCTGTGTACACATTGTCATGCATTAAATAAATAATAATTTGTATACATAGTACATAGATATATCAACTAGTAATTTTTTTTGTTGACATAGTAACCCACAGTCGCTACCCGCCAACGGAAGCCCGACCAACCTGAAGGGGTGGAGGCCCGACCAATGTGAGTGCGCACTAGGCAAACCCTATTCCATGTGCAGTAGCCCGCAAACCACGCAGAAGAGGTAAACCGCACTAGGCAAGCCCGGTGCGACGTGCTCGATTGAGGAAGTGTTGGCAGAGAATTCGAACTTGTGATCTTTGATCTCTGCGTTCACCTGCTGCACCAACTCGATCACCTCTGAAGGGGTGACTAGTATTTGTTCTGACTTCAAGTAGTCGTAGTTGTGGTCTTTCATCAGATTTATTCAGAAAAGGTTTTGCAGCAATATGATTTGTCCAAGAGCGATGGAGAGAAAAATAGACCTCTCAAATCCGGTCACCGAGCAATTGAACAACTCTTGAATGGAAATTCAAGCGATAATTTACACTTAAATATAGTTTTTTTTTGTCAAAATTAAGTGAATAATCTTTTTTTGTTGAGTAAATACAAATAATTTCAATCAAATTGCTAGTTGGTGAAGAACGCATCCAATTAATTATCAATCAAGGACTAGAGTGTCTTTGTTAGGTAGACATCAATGTCCACAAGTTTACAAATCTTAATTGGGTGGACTGCTTTTAGATTAGTCTTGCAAAGATCAGACCGTCTAGTTGTTTAAGCGAGACAACAATTTCAAACTTTTGTCGATACCTACTTCTAACAATGTGAAAAACATGAGTCCTCGTGATTTAGAGACGTATAATTTACCGACTATGTATTTAACAAATATCTTATGGCTTCTATTTACAATTTGTTTGAAAGTGATTTTTTTTTTATTATTTTTCTTCAAATTCATTTTCAACTGCATATTCTTTTTCAAAAAAATAATTTTATATGAACCTATACTTTTTCCTACTTTTAACCACACACTATAAAAAATCACTTTAGCAAACATCACACGACTTAATGCACTTCAAGATGGATTTTAGGGAATGTATGATATTACTCTAAGTTGACAAAAAATGGTAGATCCTATTATAGAAGTGATGAAAAGTGGATAAAATTTGTGAGCTCAATTAAATGTATGTTAAAAGTAAAATTTGGCCAACTTTTTAGCAAACAAACTTTATCAAACAAGTGCTTAATGTACAAGTTCTAGTCATATATTTTTGGCCATCAACTTAGTTATGAATGTATAGATGAAAGGGAAAATTGCGACCGTGATCCCAAACCTTTCATTTTATTGCAGATTACATCCAAACTTTTATTTTTGCGGCCGAAATCCCAAACCTTTATATGTAGTTGCAGCGTTGGTTCCAATCCTTTAATTCCGTCCATAAAACAGTCAGTCAACGTTTCAACAGTAATTTTGACTCGAAAAAATTGCAGCGCTGGTCCC
>CAIGRM010072264.1:0-25051 GCA_903798335.1 Fraxinus albicans | reverse complement strand
AAAGAAAGACATTTAACTCGTATTTTCTTTAAAAAAAATTCAACTATTTCATTAACATTTATTATTTTTGCAATACAAATTTCTCAATATAATTTTCATCATTTTATTAGGAAATTTTATATGGAATATGACATAAAAAATTTTCGAAATTTTGCATCTGAAAAAGTCACATCCTGTGTAAATTTTCGGATGCAAAATTACATGGTGTTTGATTTTTTTGAACGTAAATTTTCGATTGTAAAATTTCTCCCAATTTCTTTGCAAGTTCGATTGTGCCCCCCCTAACTTTTAAGTTTCGCATCCGCCCCTGATCGTCGATGATCCTAACCCTCAGCAGCTAGAGTATCTACAACCTAGTTTCCTTCTCTGTAAATGTAGGAGACTATATCTCTGTCGAAGGATATAATGTCTATGATACATCAAGTATACCCGAATAGCTCATGGCCCTCCTCCTCTTGTGATGTAGTGAATAGCCACTGTAGAATCTGACTCAACCAAATCGCTGAAAAACCCAATCCTTGAGCTAGTAAAATCCCATCAAGAATAGCCGGGAGCTCTGCCTCTAATATCATGCATGGTCCATACGAAGCTAAGAAAGCCCTTATACAGTGTCTTGTGTGATCTCTAATGATGCATCACCCACTCACATAATCATCCTGACACATCCATCAGTATTTATCGTGATAGATCCGACTAATGGAGTGCATCACCAAACCAAAATATGGGGAGATGGGGAATGGGGGGTACATAAAAATACCAAATATAAGTACAAGTTCAAATCCTCTCGCCGATGCACCGCTCGAAACCGTCCTCCCATATGAAGAAAAGATATGATGCGACAAACCCTCCAAATAATACGTCTAGCTACCATGTGAATTTCCCTATGCTTCGCATCATTTTTCGTGGTCCATAGATATCAAAATACAGTAAAGGAATGGCAATGAGAATGTGTCCACAACGAACACACTGTCCATCTACATCTCTGAATCTCTATCCGACTCTGTCTCTAGAACCTATAGGTATCTGAAAAATATCCTCAAAATGCTGCCATACTTGATTAGAGATGCTATTCCTAGTGAAAATATGACTGATAGTCTCAGTCTTGGAACAACACTGGCAACGAGAAGCCAACGACATCCAATCCTCTCTTGAATAACTACATCTACTAGAATGAGGCCTTGCCTAGTCTCCAGTAGAAAAATGAGACAGTGACAGACCTAATGGAGCTCCATAGCAACTGGTACGAATCCTGATTCTAGCATCCGAAATGTACGAACTGCCTACTGACTTGGTAACGAAGTTACCATCCGATGTATTCCTTCCAAAATTCGATCAGGGACATCTGCACATAAAGGTATAGCCCATATCTACTCCACAATAAGAGGAGGAAAATCTGTAATAAACGTCCAATATCCCATCCAGTATCATCATAGAAATCACGCACCCTTGCAGATGTATGCTGTCTGTGTGGGAATAGGGATGCTAATGTGGTCTCACCTATCCAACAATCATGCCAAAAGAAAATCTGATCTACTCCAAGGTGCCATTTAATGTGTGCATCTGTCTGGGGCCCAACTAATTTCAACCTCTTCCAGATAGGAGAAGCTAAGTAGGGAACTAATTTCAACCTTACCCATACAATACTTGCCCTATAAGAATTGGGCCTAAAGAGATCTCTGAGAACATAACAACCACCAAAACTTTATGGAAAAGTTGTCTACCACATCCTATAATCTTAAAAACTAGACCACCATCATGAGTAGGAAGCCAAATCTCATTCCAGCTTCACCAATGTAAACGTCTTGCCTGTTCTTTGGAATCCCATAGGAATCGAGCAAAGATGCTCTCAAGTTTCTTTAGGATAGCCTTAAGGGGCTGCATGATTTGAAGAAGGTGTAATAGCATGGAGGAGAGCACTGACCTCAACAAAGTAATACGGCTCCCATATAATAAAAGTCGTGATGCCCAACTTGAGATCTTGTCCCTAACCTTCTGGATAAGGTCATCGTAAATGAAGTTTCTCTTGGTCCCCTTAAATAAGGGTACTCCCAGATAAGTGAAAGGATGTTGTTGGTGTTGAAAACCAATCAAAATCTCCAATTGTCTGATCTAACTAGTAGATACCCGTTTGGGTAGTATGAGTCCGCTTTTGTCCCTATTCACCAACCGATCGGAACCCCCTCATAATGCTTTATACAACTCACAATTCTCCTGATAGACAATTTTTGATCGTTGGCGAATATGATCATATGATTAGTAAATGAAAGGTGTGAGATAAAGTATTACCTCCATGTCGATATCACATATTGGGATACTCCTGGAACCTTTAAGTGAACATGCGTGAGAAGTAATCTGCAGTTATGATGAACAAGAATGGCGAGATAGGATCTCACTGTCTGAGCCCTCATAGGAGGGACAAAAACACATGGGCAGCCATTTAGGAGTATAGAAAAATAACACTCTGAGATGCACCGCCTGATCCTATCGATCCAGATCTAATCAAATCCAAAGGCCTCTAATATAGAATAAATGAAACCCCAATACATGTGATCATATGCTTTAGCTATGTCTAGCTTTAACATAGTGTTACCCTTCGTAATCTATCATCCAAAGCATAGAGAAGCTCCGAAACACAATAGAACATTGTCCCCAATTAGGCGATCAGGTATGAGCCCACTCTATTGAGGAGAGATAATGCGCAGTAACAATGTATTCAATCTAGTGTTCAAAAGCTTAGTAATAAGCTCGTTGAACACTATACATAAATTGATGGGTCTGAAGTCGATCCATCTGCAAGTACCATCCCTCTTAGTGAGCAATACTATAGTAGTAGCAGCAAAACCCCGTGGAAGATGGTCGCTATCAGAGAAGTCCAAGACTGCCATGTATATATCGTCCTGAATAATGTCCCAACAATGCTGGAAGAATAGTCTCAATTAAATTAATTGAAGGCACTTAACATGCAATATTATTAAACTGTTTATAGAATTTCAACTAACATTTATTAATATGTTGAGATTTATGTCCACTAGCATTAACAAGATACATGATTGATTTGAGCAATAAGTTTGCGAATTTCGTGTTGCGAATACCTTGCAATCTCATCTATTAGATGTATCAAATCTATTAGATACAAATAATATCTAAATAATCAAAGTGGAGGATGATGGACCCCATATATCACCCTAATTAATAATTAATTTTTAGAAATATAGGGAACTCAAATCCTATTTTAGCTAGTGATGATCAATTTTTAATAAAAAAAAAAAATTCATCAAATTGAAAAATCTTTAGGTTCTTCGTTCAATGTCCCTTTGAATTTTTAATTTTACATCATTATTGGTCCACTGATGGTGCAACTAGTCATGCCAAACAATAATACATTCAATAATTGAACTTCTGGTTCAATATAATATTTGTTTCAATTATACCACACATTTTAGAAATTTAGTACGTTTCTCTTTAGTTTGGCAGGGAATAAATTACTATCAATAGTAAAAATGTTATTCTCCCACATAATATAGTATTTACTCTTCTCTATCAAAATAAAGTTTTTATGGAATATTGCTATATAGTTGATTATGATTACTCACAAATAATAGAACAATATTTTTTCAGGAATATTGATACATTTAAATGAATCATAATATTTTTCTAAAATATTAATATGTACAAATTTGTGTGTCTTCATTAACAAAATACGGTATTCTTCAAGAATACTAATATACATTATTTCTCTTTCTTTTGGAGCTCTAGAAGATTTATAAAAGGTGAGCCGTGTTTTTTCCTATGACATTAACACCTTATTTGTTTAGCACAAATATAATTTCTAATTGTGCTTCTTCACGAGCACAAATTAAATTGAAATATTTAACTAATCTAAAACTTCACAAATATAATATATATAATAGGATTAGAAAATTATAATATATAACATTGAATTTGAAAATTTTAAAAAACCTTGAATAGTTGACAAATCTCATATTTTCAAAGATAAAATTAAGAAAAAAACTATAGTAATTAAAAATTTGCTTTATGTAACTATTTTTTACAAATGAACCGCTAGATTTTGATAGGAACCGTTGAATTTGAAGTAAAATGAGTTGTGAAATCCTTGTCCAAATATCATTACGATCAATCATGACATGCATAAGTATCAACATTTTTATCACAGTAGTGCAAGCTGTCCAGATTCTTCGAATTTCTGCATTGTTGATTTTAAAATAATACAATTATTCCATAACATATAGAGTCACTATAGGATCAATGAACTTCGCGTTCAAAATAATATCTATATTATGAATGTGTTGTACATGCTAAAAGAGAGTGCTAGTAATTTTTCTTTTATCTGATTCCGGTCAGATATAAAAGAAATGCTAATATATTCTGTAAACCCCAAAAAATGTACCAATGATGTGGCCAACAAATCCCAAGGCCTCTCATGTCCATGCAAGCTGAGTTCCTACACACTTAGACAAATCATTAGTCGCATGTGGCCTTCTCCAATGGGGTCTGTGTGTAATAGGGTCAGTCCACTTTTTCTATACGGGAGAAAGCGAGTCATTTACACTTCAACCTAGTCATATGTGTCAGTGTGTGGTTGGATCGTCCTATGTTAGTGTATAAGGCATGGGGCCCCCGAACCATTCTCCACGTAGGTTAAATGAGACCACGTGTGGGTCCTAGTTTTGCAAGGCATAACAACAGTCCTTGAAATCTAGGTATGATTATTCATATAATGCATGAACGTTCGAGTTGGAGAAGAAAAATATTCTGTTTTTCGATAAACAACTCAGTTTTCTCCGTCTCCAACCATCTAAAACTTGCGTAAGTACCCAACATTTTCAAATTTTCCATCTTATTTACGTAAAATGTCTTCCTTTTCGAAAAAAGAATGTGTCTGGGGAGATCTTTTGAAGTAAATATTGCACTAATTTGTGCTGAGGTGAGTTTGCCTCATGTGATTCCCACTGAGAATCATGGAGGCCATGGGGTGCCCTCATAGTGCATGGATGATGTCGGGGACCCATAGACTATAGTATTAGATGCGGACCTCTTTGTGGGCGACGGATATAAAGGAGAGTGAGCCGAAAACCTTTAGGGAGAGGTATAGAATCCCTGATAACATTGAAATGTTTGTACCGATCCCTGAAGAGAGGGTTTGTTTCCCTAGGGAGGGGTGTGTAGCAGTAAGCAAGGCCATTTAAAGTGGGGAGATGAAGCTACCACTACACCTTTTGTTCATATATATCCTTAGGCACTATAATCTAGCTCCAACCTACTTAGTGCCAAATGCATGGAGCCAACAAGCATGTGCATTTCTTCTTTGGAAGGAGGTCACTCTTGTCGAGGATATGCCTCGACATGTTTTCCAGACCCTTTTTCAACCCCGAGCCTCGAGTTGGGGGGATTGATTATAGAGGGTGGTATTGCATGAACCCCTGGGGCTCCCACTCTCCCTTCATCTGGGGGATTCCAACCTCCATCAAGAACTCAAAAGCATCTTGGTTCTGGGTTAGGGGTTACTGAAAGACAATGGAGGGAGATGTAGTCTCGAAGATAACTGTGCCAACCCAGTACCACGAGTATAGTGAGTCTAGCCTTAGCTAGTATAATATTTTCCTTAGCTTCTATTATTTGTTTCCTATTTCCAATGTACATTTTGTGCAGCTACAGTTAATCGATTTGAACTCGAGCCATCTGAGTGGGTCATCATCAAGGCAATCTATGAGTTGCCCTCAGAGAAGAGGTACTTCAAAAACGTACTTGGGAAGCGTAACATCTTTGTGACCCACCAGCTGATGGCTACCAATGGTAGACCAACTCTTGATCATTCATTTCAGTAGTTTTGTTGAGTTGACTTTCTTTTGCCTAACTGATGATAGCTCGTCTTTTATTTGCAGGTCAGCATGACAAAAAGGAATATGTCAAGCTAGACATGTTCTTTATGAGGCACCTTGGAAAGGTGAAGAATAAGAAAACATTGAGCTCCACTTCCTCTACCTACAAAAATCAACGAGATAAACTGGTCAAAAATGAACCCACCATCTCCTCCAGAAAAGAAAACGGAAAATGGGAAGGAGGTAGAGACTTTGATGGAGAGACAAAAGAGGAAGTTGGTTTTGTCAAAGAATACTGGGCCTGATCCTCCCCCGACGCGCTGACAACCCTTCGGGAGTCACTTCAACAACCCATTCAAGCTGAGCCTATTTTCTCGATGAAAATCATTGACATGAAGGAGGTGGTTGAGGAGAGGATGAGTGTAGTGAGGAAGAAGCGGGGCAGGGAGGCTAGGAATGCCCTCTCCGAAAGAAAGGCCCAAGACTTTTTGGGTGAGAGGTCTGACGAGATAGCCTAAACGGTAATGAAAATGCTTCCTGCTAAGGTCCAGGGGGCTGCGAGGATTCAACACAATTATTGGACTGATAAGTACTCCTCGTATGTCGAGACCTATGATGTAGTTGATATGGTGGAGGCTGGGCTCATCCTGCAAGCTCAATTTCAGAGCTTCTTTTTAACTACCTCAACCTGATCGTTTGTCTGGGAGTGATGAGGAGAAGAAAAATGCTTCTTGATACCCAATTCATTACACAAGTCTCTGACCTTTCTATTGTTAAATTGTCGTCTATTACCTGTTACGAGCGAGTGGGGAATTTTAAACAGGCAGATGATGTTTTTCTAGATGAACTTAGAAGTATTTGCCTCGATTATTTTTGCTAACGGTTCTGCCTCGACCTAATTAGTGAAGTAATCAATGGCAGCAAATACATAGTTTCACTTCCTTTCCCTTTTGGCATGGGGCTTATCAGATCGACTCCACATTTGGCGAATGGCCAGGGACGGATACCATGGTAAGTTCATGTGATGGCTACCTCTGAATGGAAGAGAATCGCTGACATTTGTCTCACCTTCTCACAAACTGCACCGCGTCTTTTTTAACGTAAGCCATAGTATCCTTGCCTTAATAGTTTCTCAGCCAGTGGTCGGCCCCCTATGTGGCTACCACACACTCCTTCATAAACATCTCATAGGACATAATTGGCTTTTTCCCTTCGGTACATTGTAAGAGAGGGGATGAGAAGCCTCTTTTATAAAACACTTCGTCCTGGAGCATGTAATGGGCAGCTCTGTACCTGAGTTTGTGGGCTTCTTCTTTTTCTTCTGGCAATACTTGATCCTTGAGGTAAGCAACATTCGGTTGCATCCACTGTAGGGTCCCTTTAATCCATATTACCTTCTTTCCTTTGGATGTGGAAGGTTTAGATATGTATTCCATTGGTAAAATTTTAAGCAGTTCAGAATCTTTGCTACTGGCCAATTTTGATAGAGAATTCACGTGTAGGTTCTCCGCTCTTGGTATTTGAGTCAGCTCAAATTTATCAAAAAAGGAGAGCAAGTTTATCACCCTTTTCAAGTGTGCTGCCATCCCTTTATCCTTGGCTGCAAAGCTGCCATTGACTTGACTCACAACTAGCTATGAGTCGCTGCAAACTGCTAAGCTCTTGACCTGCATTTCTTTTGCCAATCTAAGGCCCTGCTAGCAATGCCTCGTACTCAACCACGTTGTTGGATGTCTTGAAACCAAACATCAACGTACAATGAAGTTTGTGGCCCTCTGGACTCTTCAACAATACACTAGCCCCAGAACCCGCTTCTCCAGAAGATCCATCAACAAATAATTTTCAAGCTGGGGGGTCTGCTGGTTCCATCTCCACATTGATGTCCATTGCCTTAGTAAATTCCGCTATGAAGTCTGGCACTACTTGCCCCTTCATTGAGGTTCTTGGCTGATATAAAATGTAAAATTCTCTCAATTCCACGACCCGTTTCATTAGCGTCCCGAAAGCATCTAGTTTTTGGAGTACCTGCATGAGGGGAAGGCTTGTCAACACATGTATACTGTGGGCCAAAAAGTAGGGCCTTAGCTTCCTAGAAACGATCATAAGGGATAAAGCAAGCTTTTTAATATTAGTATAACACGATTCAGCTAGTAGGAAAGCCATGCTCCCGTAGTAAATGGGTAGTTTCATGTCGTATTCTTTTCTTACCAGAACTGAACTCACAACATTTGCGCTTACGGGCCAAATATAAGAGCAATGCTTATCCTTTCTTGGGCTTTGAGAGGAGGGTGGCTTGTCCCAAGTGCTTTTTCTGCCCCTGGAAAACATCTTCACACTTCTCATTCCGCTAGAACCTCTTTCATCCATTCAAAACCTTAAAGAATGAGAGACGCATATCTGTTGCTTTGGAGATGAAGTGGATTAGTGCTACTAGACGACCCATCAAACTCTGTACTTCTTTGTGCTTGCAGGGGATTTCATATCCAGCAGGGCCTTAATTTTTTCAGGGTTTGCTTCAAGCTTCACTGGTTCACCATATAGCCCAAGAATTTTCCCGAATCTACACAAAGCACACTTTAATGGTTTCAGCTTCATCTAGTACTTCCTTAAGATTTTGAAAGTGGCCTCTAAGTGTTTGATGTGATTCGTAGTCTTGAGGCTCTTCACAAGCATGTCATCAACGTATACTTCCATCATCTTGCCTATGAGGTCGGCAAATATCCTGTTGACTAGCTGTTAATAGGTTGCCCCAGCATTTTTCAAGCCAAATGACATGACTTTATAGTAGTAGAGAGCTCTGTCGATGATGAATGAGGTGTTCTCCTCATCAGCTAAGTGGATAGGAATTTGGTTATACATTGAGTACGCATCCATGAATCTCAAGAGCTCATGACCTGCAATGGAGTCAAATAAATGGTTGATTCTTAGAAGTGGAAAGCTATCCTTTGAGCATGCTTGGTTGAGGTTGGAGAAATCTATGCAAACTTTCCATTTGCTGTTGGATTTCTTTACCAAAATTGGGTTGGAGATCCACTTTGGGTACACTGCTTCCCTTATGAACCTATTGGATATGAGCTTTTGCACCTCTTCTTTTAAGGTTCCATACCACTCAAGATTCAATGCTTTTCTCTTTTGCCTATGAGGGGTGAACTTTGGGTTCACATTAAGACGATGGCAACTAACTTTGAAATCGATGCCCACCATATATTCGTGATTCCATACAAACATGTCTAAATTTTTAAGTAGGAAGCCTTTCAGCCTCGTCTTTTCTTCTGACTCAAGCTCATTCCCTACTTGTAGCACCTTTGTAGGGTCATGTGGGTCCACCGGGAAGGATTCAAGTTCCTCTACTGGGGTCGCTTGTGAGCTTGATTCGGTGACACTAGGGTCTAAATCCACGTGGATGACCCTTTCTTCAGGGGCATCTATCATGTTGACATCTTCCCCTTATTCAGGGGTACGACCTTCTTCAGGTGCGTTAACCATTACAGCATCTATCAGGACCATATATACACTTCGGGGCTCAAAGTTTCTCAAAGAGCTAAGATATCATTTCCTCGAACCTATCTGATCTCTTCGCACTGTAGTAATTCCTCTTTTAGTGAGAAATTTTATACATAAGTGGTGTATGGTGGTAACGGCTCCAAGTTCTTTCAAAGCGGGTTGCCTCAACACTCCATGGTGGGCGGATCGGTGATCTACAATGAGAAATTTCATGAAGTGATGAACAGTAAATGGGGGTTTCCCTATTTCCATTACTAGTGTGATCCTCCCCTATGAACAATGCTATCACCAGTAAAATCATATAAGGAGGCGATCATGGGGGTGAGCTCACGATCTACCATCATCTTGTCATAGGTGGTTCTAATATGATCCGGGATAGGAGATCATTCGATCGAGTTTTGGAGTCCAAATTAAAGAAGTTAACAAGCCAAGGTTTAAGTTTTGTGAATGGCTCGGGAGCTGAAACGAGTTGGANCAATGCTATCACCAGTAAAATCATATAAGGAGGCGATCATGGGGGTGAGCTCACGATCTACCATCATCTTGTCATAGGTGGTTCTAATATGATCCGGGATAGGAGATCATTCGATCGAGTTTTGGAGTCCAAATTAAAGAAGTTAACAAGCCAAGGTTTAAGTTTTGTGAATGGCTCGGGAGCTGAAACGAGTTGGATTCAAGGTTTGGAAGATATTTAGAAATAAAACGAGCAGTATGGATGAAAACGGGCATAACTTTCAGTTTGGTTGTCGGATTTTTGCCCATGAGTACATTCTAAAAATGGCACAAAATTATACACAAAGCTACATGGGCTCATGATACTTTTGGACTTGCGATCGCATAGAATCATGCCAAGAACAAGTTGTTGATAATCTTAGTTTTACTCAAATTTTCTTATTTTGTTAGAATTTTAGTTTAGGTAAGATTCTTGTAATCTTTAAGTGATATTTTCATTTTTCCATATTTCCAAGGTTTAGTATAAATAGGAAACTTTATTTTCATTGTAAAAAAGAACCTTTTTGACGTATGAATCAAATGAGATTTATCTCTTTTTGTTCTTTATTGAACATGTACCGAACTTATCAAATATTGTTATATTTGTGGCGTTCAACCCTTAGAACTTATCAAAAGATTAGGTACCCTTTGTGGCATTTGCAAATTAAGGTTCGTTGGTTTTATAATCAAGATGTTATTCAAACTTTATTTTATTTGGTTGCTTGGTTCAATAATTTACGGGTCGAGATTCTACCGTCTACAACTTGAATTTGGGCTTTCCCAGCATTTTCAATTAATTCCACAATTTCCACGCTGATCCCACTCTCGGGTTCGTGTCAAAAATCTGACAACCGAGCTAATAGGATGTTGATGGAACTCCCATTGTTCACCAACATGCGCTTAAGCCCATTTCTGGCTACAATGACTCTTACCACCAAAGAGTCGTAATGGGGATAATGAACCCCAATGGTGTCTTCCAATAAAAACATTATTGGTGGGACGTTCCTAGATCCATGATTGGTGCTATTAACCAAATAGCTTGTCATGGGAGGATCATTTGCTTTTCTTGCGTAATTTTTCTGAGCATTTCTTGACTCCTCTCACACATGTGGGCCACCAGTAATGGTTTCAATTCCCTAATGGGGACATTATCTGCATCGACTGGGGGTTCTCTCCTTAGCCTTTATATGCATCTTGGCCTATTTATTTCCTCCTCGTGCCCCCATCGAGGCGATTCATCTCTATGATATCACATCGCCTCATCATGTTTAGGCTCTCTGTCATGCCTAGGCTGAGGTGCATTCCTTTGTACCTGATGGGTGTTTCTCCTCTCAACACGGGGGCCTTTTGGCTCTTCATTGTATGGTCTGGACAAGCAGTCTTTAGCATTATGGGCACTGGTTCAATGATAGGTACAATATTACATATTTCTAGGCTCATCATTCCTTCTCCTACCTCTTTCCCTAGATTGATTTGATTGTCTTTGAGCCTCAGATCCGGCCTCTTTGTATGCCAAAGAAGGCACTGCATTTAACGGGCAGTGGCTAATGCTTGGCTTGAGGTGGGAACTATTGTATGTCCTACTTGTGTCCATTTTTGGTTTACCAAGTGTGATATAGGATCGCATCGCTGTCTGTGAGGCAGTGGGAGTTACAGTGAAGTTCGGTTGCAGTGATCAATCAGCTCCTCATTGACAATCTCACTCGTCATCATTTCTGCCAAGGCACCATAAGAGTTGGATTTATGTTTTGCATATCTCTCCAAAGTAGAGTGTTCATGTTAAGGCCTCCTCTTAGAGTAGAAAGGGACTCTCTATCTGTAACATACTCACAATAGATCATCTCATCCGTGAAACGAGCTAAGTGCTTTTCAAAGTTTTACCTTCTTGCTGCCTCATCTAACACAACATTTGAATGGAGGCTTATCCTTCTTTGCTAGACAAGTATTGGTTCAAAAAGGAATTTTTCAGGTTTGGCTAGCTCCTAATGTTGCCAGCTGGAATACGACTGTACCAAATTTCTGCAACCTTAGTAGTACAAGCTATCCAGATTCTGCGAATTTCTGCATTGTTGATTCTGAAATTATGTACAATTCTTCCATAGCATATAGAGTCACTATTGGATCAACGAACTTCGAGTTTAAAATAATATCTATGTTATGAATGTGTAGTACATGCTAAAAGGGAGTGCTATTTTTATCAAATTCTGGCCAAATATAAAGGAAATGCTAATATATTCTATTGACCCCCAAAAATGTACCAATGATGTGGCCAACATATCTCAAAGCCTCTCATGTCTACACAACCTGGGTTCCTACACACTTGGACAAACCGTTAGTCGCACATGGCCTTCTCCGAAATGGATGGAGTTGGCCGCAAACACTTCGACAGTAAAGTTAGTTGGAGAAATAATTATATGAGTGTGAGAGATCTTAAAATGTAAGCCTCCAATGTAAAAAGAGGGGTCAGCTTTGGGGTAAATGCTTAAGATGTGTGTGTAGCAATAATATAGTTTCGAGAGTTTAAACATGCATTACCTTTGAATGGCATTAAGTGTGTGCTTTTATACTTGGGCAAGATGAATGAAGGTCGTTGGATGACAATGCACTTGGCCTCATCCAAATGACTGACTTTTCTAGTCATAGACATCAATCAATCACAGCCTTAAATGCTAATATCATTTTTGTATCCCTAAAGCCTAGCTTGCAGCTTGGACTTGACCAAATAGGTTTGTGGTGGAGGCGTAACGGTGACAGTGAGTTGTCTTGTCAATCATGTGGCACAAGATCTGCTCAAGATCTTATCACTGCCTCATCCTGGACCGGTTTTTGCAATAGGGTTTACATGTAATGGGGTCGATCCAATACCGGGAAAGCGGGCAGTTCCCACTTGAATCGGGTCGTCTGCGTGTAGTTGGGTCGCCTCATGTCAGTGTATAAGGCGTAGGGCCGCCGAACCGTTCGCCACGTACGTTAATTGAGACCACGTGTGAGTCCTAGTTTTGCAAGGCGAAACAACAGTCCTTGAGGTCCAGGTATGATTATTCATATGATGCAGGACTTTCGATTTGAAGTAGAAAAAGACGTGGTCGTAACATATTCTATATTGTTTTCTTGCATCGTCTCAATGTAATATCCATTGCGGTGAATATCTTAAAACTCAATAAATTTCTTTTGAATTTGCTAGAACAAAGCGCATTGTTAATGTATAATTTTGTATTATCTGATAAAATAATACAAGCTCTTCTAGAGCTTTCAATGATATTTGATACAAATGATATCGTTATTAACATTATTTCTTGCACTATCCACTAACAGTTATCTTGACAATTCATCTCAAATTTTGTGATATTTGCCATTTGAGTAACTTCACAACAAAATGAAGTACAATTAATTTCGAAAAATATCATTAAATATTGTATAATCATATAATAATCAATTAAGTGTTCAAACTAATCAATGTCGGCATGACATTAAACATTAATTCAAAATGATATGTTTTTTGAAATATGTTCTATTCCAAGAGCACGTGTATTTTATTGTCGCTTCTCCCAAGCAATATGTCAATATTGTTCTGCAATATTTAAAAGTATAATTCATACTTTTCAAGAGTAATCATGTATTATTATAATAGATTATGTAAGGATTTACTCTTTAGGAGTAAAACCATAATTTACGTTACATCATATTTAATTATGCTTTTTTGGAGTGAGTAAAATTTAACTAGAACACCAATATATAAATAGGTATGCAGAAGAATGGACACATAAAGAAATTGAGTAATTTAATTCGTGATTTTACGTAGAAATTGGTCAATATTTTAAAGGAATATTGAAAATTATAATTGATACTCTTCACAACAAATGATGTTCTTGTGGAATATTAATTATAATGTTGTGTACTTCAAAAGCAACAAAATATTTGTAATAGACAGATCCACAAGTAATATTTTTCGGGAATATTGAAATCGGAGCGTCATGCTCTTCAAGAGCAATAAAATATTATTGTTTGCAACTATAAATTATTTAAGAATCTACTCTTCCGGAGTAAGAAATATTCTTCTAAAATATTAATTATAACGTTATGCTATTTCAGAAGCAACAACAAACTAAATATTTAGAAATATTAACTCTTCAGGAGCCATGTATTATTTGCAGGGATGTGCTTCTTCGAGAGCAACAACGAGATATATTATTAAAAAAATATTTAATCAAATTAAAGACACGACGAATATTTAATAATCATAAACGTATATCTTGTACAAACACAAAGAAAAAATTAAAGTAAATAATACATGAATATTGGCTTGAGTTCATTAACGTGAATTGAATTGAAAAAATAGATATATTATTGTGGAATTTACAAGAACCTATTCAAACTCAAAAAGCTGCATCAATGATTCAATAAGCATGCCAACCAAAATCCAAGAGTTCTAAAAAAATAAAAACGTACGAAGCAAACCTTGCATCAATCACTGGATACAATTTCATTTTCCAGTAGATGCATTATTGCATATATACATACATACATACAATAATTTACAGAATTAAATTAGTTGTACATTTACTTTGTACAACTAGTTTGACATCCCATTAGGTGTCAAAATCTAGGCCATTAATTTGAATAGGTGTTGGATGTCAAGATTAGCTAAACAGTTTGATTCCAGTCAGAAGCCATTGTCATCAGTTTATCCGCCAGCATTAGTCTTTGCATCAAAATTTTGTTTCACCCCTAATGTTGCCACTACCATTATGTTGTAAATAGATTCTAACAACTCCCTTGATTTAAGGAGCTAACCATCTAGAACATTCCTGCTGTAATTATTTACACCAATGCAATGCTAAAGCAATGTAGTTGAGCTGAATTATACTTTCACTTACCGTGCATTTCCAACTTGGTATCAGAGCTTGAACAATGGCCAACGCCCTACAAAATACTGATGTAAAGTATGTCTCTGCATCCATTTCAAGCAGCAACACTGGTCCAATGCAAGGGAACAATCATCTCTCGCCCTTTGGCATAAATTTAATCCAAGTAGTATCAGTTAAGCTTGACAAAAACAACTTTCTTCTATGGCAGAACATGATACTACCCATCATCAGGGGACACAGCCTTGAAGGCTACATTCTGGGGACAAAGATGTGCCTCCAAAATTCATTGGAACTCAAATAACTGGTAAAGCAGGAACCAGCTTTGAAATGATAAAGAATCCTGAGTACAATAAGTGGATGTCAACAGACCAACTACTAATGGGGTGGCTTTACTCCTCTATGACTCCGGATATTGCCATGAGAGTAATGGGAACAAGGAACTCAAGTGAACTTTGGACAGTGGTGAAGGAACGTTATGGAGTTCAGAACAGGTCCAGGATACTTTTCTTACTGTTGAACTTCAAAAATCAAGGAAAGGGTCCATGAGTATTGATCAATATCTGAACAAACTGAAGATGTGGTAGAAAACCTTGAAATTGCTGGCAAAGATGTTCCTCATTCTCACTTGGTTACTTAAGTTCTAGCAGGTCTAGATGATGAGTGCACACCAATAATCGTTCAAATCAACAACAGATATAACATCACATGGGGAGAACTTCAATCAACACTAATGACCTTTGAAAGTAGGCTGGAACATCTCAACACAGTGAGAAATAAGATGGCAGGAATCAATCTTGATCAAACCTTAGTGAATTTTTCTCAGAGGTCTTGTTCCAACTATCATCAAAACAGATCATATAGACCACCCTCAAATGGAAGATTCTCTGGCTATAGCAACTTCAGAGGTGGTAGAAGAGAAAGGCACAGAGAAGGCACCTTCAATGGTGGGGATAGACTTATATGTCAAGTGTGTGGGAAACTTGGACATAAGGCAAACATTTGCAGTTTCACATATGATGAAAGATATACAGGAGCACCACCAAATCAGAGGCCAAACTACCCTTCATTAGCAGCCTTTGTGGCGTCTCCCGACACCTTGAATGATCTTGCTTGGTTTGCTGACACTGGAGCCAGCAATTACATCACTGGAGATAAGCAAAACCTCACTTTAGTAAATGA
Organism: Fraxinus albicans; assembly: GCA_903798335.1. Classification (NCBI taxonomy): domain Eukaryota; kingdom Viridiplantae; phylum Streptophyta; class Magnoliopsida; order Lamiales; family Oleaceae; genus Fraxinus; species Fraxinus albicans. The sequence goes on along the minus strand of CAIGRM010072264.1, from coordinate 9,168 downwards.
ATACACTGGTAAAGAAGAAGTCATGGTTGGAAATGGAAATAAATTGCATAAATCACATTTTGGTAAAATCCATCTTCCAACCATTAACAACAAAACACTTGTATTAAATAAATTACTTCATGTACCAGAAATTAAGAAAAACCTTATTAGTGTATCACTGTTAACCTTTGACAACAAAGTCTTCATGGAATTTCACTATAATCACTATTTTGTTAAGGACAAGCTAACGAGGGGGGTGATGCAGCAAGGGAAGCTTAAAGAAGGGTTGTATCAACTAGACTTGTCTCACCAAAACACCAAATGTTATCCTCAGATATCTGCTCTATCAAAAAATCTCTGCTGTAGTGTCCCATCTGTTAATCTCAATCCACAAACTAGTTAAGAGTCTTTGAGTTTTCAAGCTAATGTATGGCATAAGAGACTTGGACATCCATCTAGCCAAGTGATATCTCAAGTACTCAAAGTCTGTAATCAAAGGTTAAAGGAAAATGAAAGCAAGGCCTTCTATGATGCCTGTCAATTTGGCAAATCTCATTTATTGCCTTTCTCTTCTTTAGCTTCACATGCCAAAACACCTCTAGAACTTATGCACACAGACCTATAGGGACCAACACCCATCCAATCAACATTGGTTTCAAATACTATATAACATTCCTAGATGATTTTAGCCTATTCACTTGGATCTATCCCCTAAAACAGAAATCTGAAGCTCTAAGTATGTTCATCCAATTCAAGAAATTAGTAGAAAACAAGTTTGCAAGGAAAATAAAAACCCTTCAAGCTGACTGGGGAGGAGAATATAAAGTCTTCACAAACTTCCTAACTCAAGAGGGTGTTGAATTCAGACACCCTTGACCCTATACTTCAGCTCAAAACGATATAATTGAAAAAAAAAAAAAAAACATAGACACATTACAGAAACAGGCCTCACTCTTCTAGCTCAAGCCAAAATGCCTTTAAAATATTGGTACGAATCCTTTCAAGCTACAACTTACCTCATAAACAGATTGCCTAGACCTGTACTTGAAATGAAGTGCCCTTTTCTGACCTTATATGGAAAAGAAGTTGACTACAAAACACTAAGGATCTTCAGTTGCACCTGCTATCCTTGTCTCAGGCCTTACCAAAAATATAATTTCGGTTTCCATTCAACTAAGTGTGTCTTTATTGGCTATAGTGAATCCCATAAAGGATACAAATACTTGAACTCAACAGGAAGAGTTTATATTTCTAGGCGTGTTATATTCAATGAACTAGAATTTCCTTTTGAATCATTAGTTTCTAACCAAGTTCACCATGAAACTGTAGCACCTGAACCTGTAGTATCTATTTCCAGTTTCCACCTTAATCACACAATCTTAAACCAGCCTCAAGTCCTATTGATGCAGCTCTTCCTAAAGCAACCAATGTAGTACATCACATACCTCATAGCTCAAGTAACAATCAGTTTGGAGACATAAATGATAATGGAAGTACTGAACAAATCAGAAATATGAACAACCAAATAAATCAAAGTTTAGAGGGAAAAATTGAGCTGCAACAAGACAATGGAAGGGTTGAATCATATTTCACAACCAACCAGCAACAATTCAGATTTCAACAAAGAGTAATGAACTTGAATGAACATCCTATGATCATAAGAGGTAAAGCATGAGTCTTCAAACGTAAGGCATTTTTAGGAAAACCAGTCGACGGCATCTCTGAAACATAAAAGCCAAGAACTGTTAATGAAGCCATGACAAGCAAATAGTGGAAGAGAGCCATGGAGGAAGAGTTCAACGCCTTAATGAAAGCCAAAACTTGGAAACTTGTTCTCCTATCACCAGACTATAAAATAGTGGAAAATAAATGGTACTGATGGCTCTGTTCAGAGATTTAAAGTAAGGTTGGTGGCAAAGGGATTTCATCAAGAGGCTGGAATTGATTTTTATGAAACCTTCAGTCCTGTAATTAAAGACCCAACCTTAAGAGTTATACTCTCCATGGCAATATCAAAAGGTTGGTCAATCAGGCAAGTAGACATCAACAACTCCCTCCTAAATGGTGAACTTGATGAAGTTGTATTCATGAATCAACCAGAGGGCTTTGCAATCAAAACCTGATCATGTTTGCAAACTAGAAAAAGACACTTTACGGCTAGAGTCTGGTATAACAAGTTAAAGTTCACTCTGTAAAGCTAGAAGTTCAAACAATCAACAGCAGACACGTTATTGTTCTACTTCAAAAATGAAAGACAAGTCATTTTTGTACTCATCTATGTGGATGATATCGGGGTGACTGGAAATGATATAGAATTGCTGCAAGGATTCATAAATGAGTTAAACAAGAAAATTTCATTTAAGGATACGAGGCAACTCCATCATTTTCTAGGAATTGAAGTACAGTGGCATGACTCAGCCTTCATCTTACTCAAGCAAGATATATTGCTGAGTTACTCAGAAAATTTGAACTGCAAAATCTGAAACCTTGTCCAACTCCTATTCTTGCAGGCAAGACTATGTCAAAAACTGATGGAGAAAAGCTGGAGAATCCCTCAGTCTACAAAAGTACAGTAGGAGGACTGCAATACCTCTCTCACACCAGGCCTGACATTACCTTTGCTGTCAATAAATTGAGCCAATTTTTGCAATCTCCAATATCGACTCACTGGCAAGCACTAAAAAGGGTACTCAGATATCTTAAAGGAACTATAAATTAGGGGCTGTGGATACAAAGAAGTGACAGGTTGATATAAATGGATACTCAGATACAGATTGGGCATCCTGGCCAAATGATAGGAGGTCAACAGCAGGTTATTGCATTTACTTGGGTAAAAATCTGGTTGCCTAGTCATCAAAGAAGCAACATGTAGTGGCTAGATCAAGCATATAATCTGAGTATAGAGCACTTGCATCAGCAGCCTCAGAAATAGCTTGGATCCAATCACTCTTTACAGAACTTGAATTGCCGCAAACTTCAACTCAAATCTTATGGTGTGACAACATGAGTGCAAATGCTCTGGCTACCAATCTAGTAAACCATGCGAGAATGAAGCATATCGAATTAAACATTCACTTCATCAGAGACAAAGTGCTTGGAAAGGAACTAGAAGCAAAATATGTGATTTCCTCTGACAAAATTGCAAATTTGTTAACCAAAGGGCTTACTCACTCGAGGTTCCTATTCTTAAAATACAAGCTTGGAGTCACTCCATTGCTGTCCAGCTTGAAGGGGGTGTCAAAATTAGCTAAATAGTTTGATTACAGTCGGCAGCTATTGTCATCAGTTTAACTGCTAGCATCCGTCCTTGCTGTCAAAATTCTGTTTCACCCCTAATGCTGCCACTACCATTCTGTGGTAAATAGATTCTAACGACTCCCTTGATTTAAGTAGCTAACCATCTAGAACATTCCTGCTGTAATTATTTATTCCAATGCAATGCTAAAGCAATGTAGTTGAGCTGAATTATCCTTTCAATTACCGAGCATTTCCACCTTTGGACAAATCAATGACATATAAACTAAATTATCAAAATGAATGTACATGTAGATAAACTGTAATTTATAACTTACAAAACACAAAAGTCAACACAATTTACTAGGAGATAGAAAAAATTTAAATTACCATGAAAAGAAGATGAAGAACTAGGGAATCACAAGAATCAAGAGGTCGCCCATGATAAGGAATTTTCAAGAAACTGCACTGCTTTATCTTCTTATTTTTTTTTATCAGATAATCCACTGTGGCTTCATGTTTAGAAGCTGAGACTTTAAAGAAGTGGGTTTTAGTTTTTGTGGCAAAAGAAAAAAAAAACTGGTTATGATAAATCTGTGATGTGCGAAGTATGGGAGCCCCAACTGCTCATTACAGCCATCATCAAACCTCAATTTTCTCAAATAATATATACCAAGATTTTATGTATTTGTGTGCATAAAAAAGTGTGTTTTGTATCTCAGTGTATGTTTTTCGGTTATGAGGGTGGAGAGAGTTAGTGAGTGGCAAAGATGTCAACGGCGAGGAGTGAGAAAGTGGTCGGTGCGCTGGAAGGCTACTTTAGTTTTTCCGTTCTACTTTATTTGTTTCGTGCGGTTAATCAAGACCCGTATTTATAGGGTTGAAAATGAGAGTCGCAATTGGAATGAAATAAACTCTCCAAATTAGATAAGACTTATCTAGACACAATGATAGACTATATAATCATCAATATTTATCTTTTAGTTTTACAACAATTTTGAAAATATTAGGGATCAAACAATGGCTTAATATTGAGCTTGTGGATAGAAGTGTCAATAATAAATTGAGATAATACAAGTTGGATGATTGCATTAAGGAAAAAAAAAAAAAGTGTGAAACAACTTATATTTTGATCATAAATAAAATTATGGCTAATTGATGCAATACCCCCAACATATGGTCCTATTGTCAAATACTCCTTTTCAATTTGACAAAAAATTCCTCAGTATGAACTTTGAAGTACTATATTACCCCCTAATGTCCAATTCTATTAGTTTAGGCAATAAAAACAAGAAAATTGACCTAAATTGAAAAGAAATAATTGGAGGTCTTAAATTTTTTCTTTTCTTGCAAATTACAACCAATCATTTTATTTCTCTCAAACCTTTGAAACTTTATTTTCTTCCCCAATCTTACCCCCACGCCAAACTAGATAATAAAAACATCACAGCACACAGTAATAGTACCCTAAATAAAAGCTGAGAACAAGAAAACAAGATCCACCTCAATCACCTCTCCCACCCTCTAAAAATTCCATTTTTTCATCATTTTTTATGGGAGGGAGGAAGGAGAAACGGAAAAATGAAAGCCTATCTTCGAAATTGCATCCCCCATATTTTCACTTTGAAATTGGGATTTCAATTTTAATCTCACAAAATCTTGGAGCTAGCTTTCCAAGATTGGAGGAAAAGAAAAAATTGACCCGTTAAAATTATTGTTATCTATATGTCGTTGCTTTGAAATTGACCACTTAGTCGTAATTAGCATTGGAACGAAGGATTTAATGTTAAACGGTTTCTTCAATTTATGGTCAACATATTTATTAAGACGGTTATCTTTTTAAGTAATTAAAGGATAATTATGGTTTAATAACAATTAAGTGCTATATCATATTGATGATGAGTTAAAGAGAGATTTAAATAATTGCTATAATGTGAATTAATAGAGAATCCATTAAAGATTTGGTCATATCTCTACCCTATAAATGTACAGTTTTCTCACCGTTAAGAACATATGAAAAGAAGCCTAAGGGATCAAGAGAGAGAAACCTAGTTGCCTTAGGATTTCTCATCTACAATTGATTTCTAAAATAAAGGTCATCATGGATCAATGTATGTTTTCTCCCAAATTCTAAATTGTGAAAAATCATCTTGTTCTAAAATCTAGGACTTACTAATTATATAACAGGATTTGTTTTGAATTAATAAAGAATCGTGTCTTACAATTGGTATCTGTTATGAAACCAACTACCGGATTGCGATGTTGTAGTTATATGGCACAATAATGAAATATTTGATTATAAGTAAAAGAATAAAAGAAGACAAAAAAATATGGTAGAGAAATTAGGAGATTTTATTGCACCATAATAATAGAGAAATATACAATTGATTCTAAAAGTTAGTAATCATTTTTCTCACAATAAAAATTGTATAGAAGAGCAGATATTTATAGGAAACATGTCGATGATGTCCAAACCCTCCAAGTAGAGTTGTTGATAAAGTAGGATACCAAAAAATAGAGTCCAAAACAAATTACAACTCTCATTGGGCTTCCACAATAGAACTTCAACTTGACATAAAACTCCAATAGCATTTCAAACTGAATTCTTCTTGACGTGCATTCCAATTAAAATTCTTCAATTACTTCAACAATGAATTCGAGTCACACTCAAATTCTAACAATCTCCATCTTGATACGAATTCTACTACAATGAACAAAGCTCCAAAATATTTTCCACTTGGAGAAGAAAATTCGTCTGCAAGGAATGAACCGACTCTTTAACAATAACTAAAATTGATTTTTCCAACCAACACAAAATACTCAATCTCTTTGAATGAATCCAAGCACTACTTTGCAGAATTACCTCAAATTCCCAAAAAATCATAATGATTTTAAAATTCACTAAATTGGACTGTAATACATCCCAAAGAAGAATCAAACCCAAATGTTGTTAAAGAAAGCCCCTTGATAGATTGTACACCTTCTAAAGGTATTATAAAGTATACTCCACAAACCTTTTACCATTGGGTCCGTCCCTAACAATTGAATACAATGACATCGCAGGTGATGGTGGCAAAGCAACATTATCTATATCTTCTAAACTCCACTGAGCAGTATTTTTTAAATCCGACCATTTATGAGCTCCTAAAGGTATTGTATCAAACTAAATGTCCACCACGTTACTGAACTTGTGCTGATTGTCTCTTTTATATTCTGTAAGACCTTACAAGATGTATAATTGAGACATTTTATATCTCTCCAATACAACTGGGCACCCCTACAAACCTTCAAATCTCCACATCCACCTCCACCAAAGAACTTATAACCCTTTGAATCAAGGATAGGCAACGATGTGATATTCTTTTTCAAATTCAGAACATGTCGAACATGTCCAAGTGTTCTAATTCTCCCATCCAATAACTTTAATCTGAACATACCAATTTCAGCAACCTGACAAGGTATATTGTCTCCCATAACCACAACACCTTTGGAAACGATTTCATATGTAGTAAACAAGTCCTTATTAGGACACATATGAAATACACATGCTGAATCCAGAATCCAATCCTCATTTTGTTTAGACTCGATGTCAGAAATAGCCAACGGATCTCCATCACTTACAGTATTCTCTGTGAGGTATGCTTCACCTGAAGTCTCTGATTACTTCCCATATCGACTTGCACCCAACCTTTCTTTATTCTGTAATTTGTAGCAATCATTCTTTAAGTGCCCATTCTTCTTGCATAAGTTACAAATCTGATTACTGAACTTAGAATTCGATCTTTCCCTTCCAGAACTACCATGAACAACAGTTCTTCTCCATCTTTGACATCTGAAACCAAATGCTTCATCTTTTCTTTTGAAAATAAAGTATCATGTACCTCCTCTATGGTGAGAGTATCACAACTATACAATGTGTCTCTAAATGAAAAAAATGAAGCAGGCAACGAACACAATAGGATTAAGTTCAAATCTTCTTCATCATGATTTACTTCTAAAGTTTTCAAATCAGTGACGATCTCTTTAAATACAGTCAGGTGATCTTTCAATGATCCTCATTCTGCCATTCGATGAAAGTATAAATGCTGCTTGAGATGCAACTTACTTGTCAGACTTTTAGTCATGTACAATTGCTCCAAATCCAACCATAAAGCAGCTGATGAACCCTCTTTCAAAACGTCCTAAAGAATGGTATTCGATAGATGAAGATAAATGTGAGAAACGGCCTTCTTATCCTTCTATAATTTCTCCTCTGTGGTTAGAGTTGCGGGCATCTTGTAAATTTCCAGCAATACATCATCCAAATTTAACTGTGCAAGTACTGCACGTATCTTAACCTGACATAGCGAAAATCTAGTGATTCGATCCAAAAAGCGGAATGTCATATTTTATGGAAGCCGTTATGTATAAAAACTTCAAACAAATGAAACCTTATGCTCTTGCGGAATGCTGAACATATGCTCTTATACCACTTATTATGTTAATTATATCCATAATCTCTTATACCAATTGTTGGGAATTCAAGGATCACGTATCGCTCTGATACTAGTTGTTATAAAACCAATTACTGGATTGAGATGTTGAAGTTATATGACACAATAATGAATTATTTGATCACAAGCAAAAGAATAAAAGAAGATAAGAAAATATGGCAGAGAAATTAGAATATTTTATTGCACCAATAATAATAGAAAAATTGACAATTGATCATAAAAGCTTGTAATCACTTTTCTCACAATAAAAATTGTACGGAAGAGCTTAATATTTATAGGGAACATGTAGGAGATGTCTAAACCCTCCTAGTAGAGATATTGATGAAGTAGGATACCAAAATATCGTGTTCAAAACAAATTTCAACTCTCAATGGACTTTCAAAATAGAACTGCAACTTGATATAGGACTCCAATAGCACTCTAAACTGAATTTTTCTTGACGTGCACTTTAATTAGAATTCTTCAATTATTTCAACAAGAAATTCAGGTCACACCCAAATTCTAATAGTATCGGCGCCTCGTTAAAGAATTTATGATTTTCCATTGATGTTAATTAATTTTACTATCTAATTAAAAGGCCAAAATTCCTTGGTGAGAAAATTGATGTCGCTGATTATGTATTTTTGCTTAAATTATATGTAAATATATATAATTATGTTACCCACCTTAAAATCAAGTCATGCCGGCTAATTTTTTTGTAATTTTATCTGCAGGCATAATTGTGTAAGTTGAGTGCATTCACTAATTGTGGCTTCAGTTGACCATAAAAGAGGAAGTGAAAATCAGGCAGTTCATAACTTTGTATAATTAATTCATGCCTTTTATTTATGTTCTTTCAAACCTCATTTCTATTAATTTCATAATTAATGTTAATTAGCAAATTAACAATCATAGGTGAAGTCATAAATGGTAGAAGTAAATTTATTTTTTAAAACATAATTAATGAGTAAGTGTCTTTATAGTGGTAAATTAAACATATAACAACATTTCTATTAATTTCATTTAATGTTTACAAATTATTACACAAAGTAAATATCATTATTGTCTTATGGCTGTTTGGATGTATATTAGTATCCATTGTATAAAAATAAATTAAAAAAAATAATCAAATAAAACTAATGTTATTGATAATTGTTATGATTATTTAATTCCAGTGTATAGTATGCATAACTTGTTAGTCGCCGAAGTGACCAAATGAGAAAGTTCTCTTAGACCTCAAATTAAACAATATTTTCAATTACCTATGATTATGTGGTGCTACTAATGACATTACATATTATAAAATATTTAAGGATCGCCTAAACCTTGATTAGTTATTTTATAATCATAAATGTTGGGTATTGACACTTTGTTGTCAATAAAATTAAATGTTGTAATTGTGGTACAAAATGTAAGTCTAGTTTGGTTGAAAACCAACTAAGACGTGGTGAAAATTGTAGGCAAGTTGTCCTTAAATTAAGGG
>CAIGRM010072259.1:0-11806 GCA_903798335.1 Fraxinus albicans | reverse complement strand
CAGCAGCAAGCTGCTGCAGCAAGGCAGCAGCTTGGCAGCAAGCTGCTCCCTTGCTGCAGCAGCTTGCTGCTGCTGCTGTGCAAGCTGCAGGCAGCTTGCTGCCTGCCTTCAAAATTTTTTTTTTTTTAAATAGTAGGCTCGCCCGGGCCACGTGCCGGCCTACGCTCAAGCTGACTCCACAAAGTGGGGCTCGGCCCGAGCCTGGGCTCGAGCTTTTTCTGAACCGAGCTCGAGCCTTCAAGCTTTTTTGCCATCGCTAGGTTAAATGTTGTTATCATATTTGAAAGTGCATTATGCTTGAAAGTTATTTTACAAAATTTTGAAAGACATTAACAGGTTAGTTTTAGAAGAAAACAAGAAAAAATGACCTTTTATGCGAAGTTTTGAAAACCGCACAAGATATCCATTCGAAAAAGGTAAAGGGTCGAAAGTCAAACGAAGGGTAAACACTTCGTAATAGGTAATTAATAAAGATAGATATTTAAAAAAAAAAAATTACAAATTGTAGTTAGTCACCCATACCAATTCAACAATGCAATTAACAAATCTACTTATAATTTAACATAGGAAATTCATATAATTTTTTCAAGTCTCCAACAAAAATATAATTTTTAAAATCATAAATACTACTAACAATATTGATTTGCTTGTGGGTAGAGAGTTATGTTTGTCAGTTAGGCTTTTTTTTTTTTTTTGGACTTATTTCCTCGTTAAGTTTTAGCAGTTGAGCATTTGCTGAGCTGAACTTCAAAACAAGAAAATGCTGCTTGCTCAAAAGAAAAATGGCCAATTCATTATGCTGAGGCTAGACCATTAAGATCTTTGTGCACTTCGTAAAATTTCCTCTGCCCGCAAAGGATAACTTGAAGATGAAGCATTCATTTGAAGAAACAAAAGCACGCGAGATCTATATAAACCATGAAACACTCAAATTATAAGACAAATGTTTTTAGTCCCATATTTACAAACTTACAATCCGAAGATATCCTCAAGAAGGTTATTAGAAGTATAATAAACGAAAATATTACGTCACTTTTTCTTTTTATCTTCTTTAACTCCTTCAAGAACAACAGGAGCAGCTGGTATGCTGAACCACCACTCTCTCAATCTTCTCATCCACCTTTCAGTGCTCTCTCTCCTGAGAGGCGAGTATTTTGTAAATGTTTCAAGAAAAGTGAGTAGAACAATGTACTTTACAGGTAACAATGCCAGCAGTAAAGCCATGGCCAAGAGTGCAACAGCAATTTTTTCTGTCGCCTGCATAATAGCAATGCACGTGTTAGTAGTGTGGAATAATTAATTTGCCAAAGGCAGCAAAATGTATATAGCATCACCGCAAGCACAAAGCAAAATAGGCGATAACTGCTAAATGTGACATTTGTGAAAATGTTCGTTTCATCTTTGCTACAACTCAATAATTAGATTTGAAATAATGCACTCAATTTCATGTATCAGAAGTTTATATGAAGAAAATTCAATTTGACGACAATTGAGTATGTGAATTGACATTTGTAATGAAGTTACTAAATATGTTGCTTCGTGATAATAATACCATAAAAATATTATACTCCCAAGAGATCAATTACCGTGTGGAGAGTGCTGATTCCTAACACGCGTACATTTCTGATAAAAGAGTGGCAGGAAGCCTTGAAGCCTACACCTTTGGCCATATCTAGATTTAACTCTTAAATGGATGTCATCACCTGTATACAGTTGGCAAAATTTGGCTCTTAAATTCCAGGCCTCATTTGTTGCCCAACTTCATCTCATTTCCCTTAAAAATTCTTTCCCTTGCAAACTGAAGTCTCTCATCTGGACTTTGGTTCTTAAAAAGATAACACCAATCATTTGTTACAAACATGAACGCCTCCTAAGACCTTGTCCTGTAATCTAGAGAGGTGTACCCAGTAAATTGTCATTTGATGTTTGGAGGAAGTTCTGCTGTGGTTCCCAAACTCTTGGGTGATTTATTTCTCATTAAATTTCGGGTTAGGCCGGGGAAAAGGATTGTGAGCCTGCTAAGCTTAAAGTCTACTTATAAGAATATAACTCTGTTTTAAAATTAATGATTTTTTTAATTGGTTAAAGTTGATAATAAGATAAAAAATTTAACCGCAAGTAAGAGTGAAATTCAAAATAAATGACCTTTTTTCCAATTTGAGCAAGAAAAAGTAACATATTCAACATGCTTTTTTGAAGCGTAGCCTAACACACTCACTATTTTGGCATTATGCCATAATGGTCGTTGTGAGGTCCATTTGGATTGACAGCAATGTTTTATGTTTAGATGGTGATTCATCATCTTCTTTGAGGGTAGGGCTGTGCTTGTCAAGACATGTATTCTAGTTGATGCTCGACAGATGGCAGCAATTCCTTATCTAGTTCTGCTTTAGCTATTTATTTTTCTTTAGATGATATAATTTTGCATTATAGACAGGAAATAATGTCGTCAAATTTCTTATTTCTTACTCATTATCATTAAATATGTTCTTCTATCAAAAGACAATTCTTAGTGGAATCACTGCGAAGGAACGGAAGATGCACAAAGGGGCAGCAAGCCTGGAAATTTGATATAGTATAGAGGGAAAAATGAAGATGCCTAGGGAGTAAAGTATGGAGGAGAAAATGTCATTCAAATGGCAAGTAGGGGAGCATGAATTCTTTTAGAAGTACAAATAAGATCTCTCCTTATAAGTACTGTAATGAAATAAATGTACTCAGGTGTCTATTTTGTCCCACAAATACATAACTTAGTAAAATCAATGCTGTAAGTAGAAATAACTAATGTCTGTCATCATAAATATAAATGCAGGAGTATCTTTCCAGATTTAATTTAAAAGTACTTACTGGTCGGCTCTAACATGTTTCTCCCCTGCTTTTGGCCAAGTACAGAACCGGACTGGTTTAGGAAAATTTTACTAGTTTCTCCATTGAACTAGTGATCTAGTCCAGACTTAATATATGGGTGTATGGCAATCGATTAAAATGAGAGGGAAATTCAAAGACACAGAGACGAAGTAATTTATCAATAACAAATTGAGTTTGCAAAACAAAAAGATGGGCAACCAAGACTGACAAATTAGAAGTACCTGTGGAAAAATGGATAAGAGTAAGGCACGACATTTGAGAAGAGCAACGTTTCCATCCTGGATTAACTCTTCAGCTTGAGAAATTGCATTTTGAACAGCCAAAAGCTGCTCCATGGTATTCATTGCAGGGGGTGCTAATACTTTGAGTTCATCGCCTGGCCTTCCTTGGCCACAATAACGGGTAACCAACATGAAGAGTGCAAAAAAGATGAGCAATATTGCAAAGGCATAGCCTAGCCAACCTCTGCACAAGAAGTATATCTAAGTATGCAAAATGGGCAAGAAAAACAGAACAAGACAAAGAAAAAGAGCGGAGAGACAAAAGAGGGAAAACGAAGAAGCAGATAAATAGTCTAACGTAAAATAAAACCCCAGTTCCAATTTTATAGTTGTAACGACTTTTAAGTCTAAGAGAACTTCCAATAATTTTAACTACATCAAAATCTTAATGAACCCAATTGACTCTATTCTTTTCTTATCTTATTTTTCCTAGTACATATATAATGATGGTCAATCTTCAATAAGGTTTCTTTCTCCATAGAATCCCCACCAGTAAGATTCTTTCTAACTCTTAATTGATATCATGACATGCTCATGAAAATATAGTTTAGACAAGTAAAATATTGTAACTTTCAGATATTTTATTCGTTCTATGCTAAGTTTTATAGTTGTTCTTCCACCTACTGTAGTACACACATGCATGTGCACAATCAAAAAAGTCAACACGGATGCCTACTTACACTGTGTATGATACATGTTCACAAAAATATAAGTATGCCAACTCTCCCTATATTCTTTTTCTTTAGTTTGCTTTCAATTATTTAACTACACACTGTAACTCTATTGTATCCTTCAATCTAATATCCTTGTTCAGATATAAAAAGCATTTCTCCAATATTATTATCAAAATCTTCTCGAAGTTTCAGCTAACACAATTTATTTCTTTAAAAAGGCTGGTTGAATATAAGAGACTCTTTGATGATTTATCTAGTTAATAGAGTTCAATAAAAATGTTCCCAAAGAAGATTCTTTGATGAGGTATCTACTTATTTCACATTTTTTCTCCTATTTCTTCTAATATCATAAGATAATTGGGCCAGCAGCACACCCTTCAACCTCTCACGGCTTTCTATTGCGTCTTCCAGGATTCGAACTCAAGACATTTACTTGATGAGAGATTTAAGTTGAATCCTAGTACCAATTTGGCAAGGATTCAACTTAAGCCTCTTATTAGGCAGTAATCTTGGGTTCGAATCCTAGGGGACGCAGTAGAAAGCCGTGAGGGGGTAATTGGGCATAGGACCCAAAGCGAACAATACGTATGATATAACAACTTGGGTATAGAGACACGGGTCGTTATATATTTGTTTATTTTATGATTTTGACTTGATTACATGAATAAAAATAATGGTCTGTTCCATCAAGATTCTTGATGGATTGTCAGTGTACTTATCCGGTTTATTGGAGATGTAAATGTATATAATAAAATATATTTTTGTGCTCCACAACAGTTTAATCTATAAGAGCTAGGAATCGCTTAGCATGTTTTCTTCTCATGGTCATCTTGTCAAAAAATTGAAGCGACTACACAGCCTTGTCAATGACAATAGCCCCCATAATTTCTTTTTCTTAGGCCTTAATTACTTAATTAACTGTAAAACCCTGGTACTTCAGTATTCACGCATTTTCACTATACTTTTAAAATATGTATATGTATCTTGTACACAAGGATATGCGGACATCAAAAAACTTGTGTGATTCTGTGATATTGGACCATTGTGATCCTTAATGGAGCAACGTTGAATACCTCAAAAGGAGTGCGAATGTGATCCTTTCTTTGACTGAGGTGATGACCCTAATATGGCGGTAGGCTATGATTTTAATTGACAATTTTGATGATGATACTATGTAACGTGATGGTAATTATGGCGCTAAACCTGATACAGTATTTTATGGGCATTGTAAATATCGCTTTTATGTTACAAATGCCAAAATTAAAATAATCCAGTATTTGGGAGTGAGTTTACTGTTTTATGATGGATCATATTTTACAATGAGGTGTCCTGACAAGAAGATATGAGTTGTGATTTTACGATAATGATCATTATGTTGACAGTAATGATGATATGTAATGCTATGACGTCAAAAGGATCATTATGATATTGCAATGATACGATCCAAATGTTGATGATCAATAATGTGGATGAAATAAGGTGACAACTCTTTCTTCTTAACTGCTGCAGGGTGGAATTATCATCTAAGTGAATGTTTGGCACTTTTCTCTTCTTCAAGTCTGAAGAGAGTTACCAAAGCACAGGAGAAGAGGAAGAGAGAAGGGGGAAGAACACCTTCCATAGAAATCTTTTGTCCAAGTTAAAAATGATTTAGAAAATTGAAACTTAATAGAAAACTTTCTCACCTCCAGATAGTATATGTGAAAACCAAACAGAAGGCCGAGGACTTCAAATAGTCTTCCCAGTAAAGCAGAGAAAGAAGCCAATTTCCAACTTCAGTCAGAGGAGAAAGCAATTCCTGCAATTACATGTGACGATTAAAAACTTCTGCAGGTGAGTGCTTGTGAAAATAACAGCAATAGCACACTAACAAAATGGGAGAACAAACAAATAATGTTTTGACCAAGAATAGAATATAGAATATTAAAGATTTGTGCTAAAGCAGCCAGTCATCTGTCAAACGCTAATACAGTCAGAGAAGGTGAGATCAGTATTAATTCGCTATACAAAAAATTTGGAACAGCACAGAACCTGGCATCTTTCTTTCTTTTAAATTCATTGTGGAATATAACTAAAAGAATTATATTCTTACACATGTAGTCAATACCTTCATCACTGCCAAGTTGGTGTCAATTCCATCAACTTTAACTCCATCTATTGTAGATTGAGCATGCACAACCTTTTTATAGCTGCTTCTAGCTTCTTCAACTGCTTTCTCCAGAGGAGTCATCTCTCCAACGGCAATTTCACCAATAAACAATCCTGCCTCACTAGCAACACTAGAACTTGTTCCTGATGCAAATCCCAAATTAGAAGCAATTGCTAAAGCTGAAATTGAATACATCCCACTTCCAGATTTGGCTGAGTTTGTGTGGTCTAATTCTCTCGTTGTAGACATGTTCGCAAGTTTTTCTAAAATTAGGTCCCCACCTGGGAGCTGGTCACAAACATTGAACATAAGAAGAGCCTCACAGGAAACAGGGATCGTAGAACCTATTTCTTCAAGTACTTGTACTCGCAGAATCCCAAGTATCGCTTTCAGAAGCACTTCATCCTTCTCTAGAGAACTGATCTCGAACTTACGTGTAAATCTATGGGCATATAGAACTTCACGAATAATAGCTAACCAGTAATCACGACGGGTATGACCTTTAAGCTCTGGAAACTCCATGACAACTGGCTCTGATCTACAAAAGGAATACCAAAGAATCCATAAGCTTCTCAAAATATAAACATGGAGATACAATATAGCGGATGTAGAATGATGATGCGTGTGTGTCGAAGTATCAAGGAAAATAGTGTGTGACCATGCCTTACAATGAAATTGATTTATAGAAGACTGCCTTGTCAAAGAGCCTGGTTCCCCATGGTCCCGTCAGCTCAGGTCTAACAACTTGCCTTAAGTCATCAGCTAGATCATATACTTTCGCTTTATCATAAGAAACAACGCGAAGAGCTTCGAAGTATAGAGCATGATCTGTCAAAGTTAACCGACCTGCAATCATAGATATGTCATAGATGTTTAGATAAACTGAAGAGATCTTGTCAATTTTACGATGTTCCTTGATAAGTGCACGAAAGTGTACTTTAAACACCAAATTACTATGCTAAAATGCCAAAAAGTGAATCCAAATCATAGGAATTAATTCATGTTCTTGAAGTGTTGTTCTATTTACTTTAAGAAAATTTCAAATTCAATTCTTGTGTTTAATTTCAGGTATTTATCCAAAATGAGGAATGGATCTCTAAAAAAATAAAAATGGATGGTGCCGCAGCTCCGGAATTCTGCCGGAATGGGCAGAATGCTGGCACCGGTCGTGGTATAAATTTTCAGCTTTTTGGACTCTTCTCTGGCCCATTAAAATTCATATCTTCGAGGGACGAAAAAGGGAACCGTAAATTATACTTTTTTCGAGAGCAATAGAGGAGGAAAAACAAGAAGAGATGACCAACAATTCCATAGAGAACTAAACATCTTGGTGAAGCTAGGAACGAACTCAATTGGATTCGGTGATTTCAACATTATTTGATTCATATATTTAGATTTTCATTTTAAACAACTCTATGGTTTAGATCTTCTTTTCATAAAAGCATTTTGAGATTGCCTAAACTTTTATTAAATTTTTCATAGATTCAATCACGCTCTCTCTATGGTGTGATTCATTACTGCTTCATGCCTAAATATTCATTTAAGTCTTAATCTCATTTATCTATTTTTACTGGTGTGATTCATTACTGCTTCATGCCTAAAGTATATGGTTGTTTTTTAATCTTATTCTAGTAAACAAAAGTGTGAATGTTGTGGCAAGAGGGTTAACCTTTAGAATTACAATTGAATTATAAACTGGTTTTAATGACATTTCTTCCAATTAGAGAAACTAGGTTAAACATTTCTAATAGAGTTATAAGAATGAATCAACGTTGAATGTCCCATCCCAATCCAATTGAGGGAATACTGACGTTTCACTACTTCAAACCTTGATTTTATTTTCATTAAAACAAATAAATTATTTTCCCACATTCAAAAGAACATTCATCTGAAAATAAAAATAAATTACTTTCCCACATTCAAAAGAACATTCATCTTTCGGATCCTTTATGTATTTTTTTTATAATCTCCCTATGAAATCGACACCCCCAAAACTGTGCTACAACTACCACGTTATTCTTTGGGCCTAATCATTCCCTATCTTGAGTACACGAATTTTACTGACTTACCAGGCCATGTTGAAATTCCCACGTGCTCAAGAACAGGCTGGCTTGTGACTGTTCCATCCACTTCCAGGACCTTCTCCCCTCTTTCTGATCGTAGGGAAGAAAGGAGGGATGATTCTGATTGACTCTTCAATTTTCGCATTGCCCTGCAAAATAAAACCAGGCAAAAATGAAATGAGAAAGGGAAAAATAATGAAAGTTAGGCACAAAACTCTCACTTGCCCAACCATTAAAATAGCACTGGAAAGAGACTGGTAAATAAATTTTTAATGGAGCAAAAGAAAATGAAATAAGAAGGAAAACCATTACAACCCTGATCTACAGCTGTGTTGTGTAATTGTCATAGTTTTACTGTTGTTGTTGTGTTTGCTTTGGTTGGTGGTGGTGGATAGAATATGGTACTTATCCAATGTCATCAAATGACATTTTTTGCTTCACTTCCGTGTAATTCATGTTAACCAAAAGTGTGTTCAAATTTGACATAAGCAAATGCTTGAACTCAACAATCAATCTCTCAAGAACAAAATAATGGATTGAATGCAAGAAAACCCTCAAAGTTATATTCAAGAACAACCAAAAAAAGAAAGTGCAAAACAAAAGCTAATAAATAGTCAAAACAAGTAGAAAACCCATAATATTATTAAAGACCAAAATGCCCTCCAAAATGGAGCAAAAAATAGAGGACATTAAAAATAAAGCAGATCAGGTCCAGGAGCGCATCCCCAACTTGAGGCCGGCTGGGGACAGCATGCAAGGAATTTATTTCCCCCCTGGCCGCTACAAAGGTGGTCGCCCACTACTTTGGGACGGCCGCCCTCCTCCTCCGTTCGCCTCAGTTGCAACTCATCCCGTTTGCGCAGTCACAAAACTCCTTTGTGCTACTGTCGTCTCTTAATGCGCCAAGTTGCTTCCATTGCTGCGTTAGTCCCTCGAGGGTAGCAATGATTCATCCTTGAATCGGAATGTTATTCTAACCAAGGCCCTGCAAATTACCAACTTTGAACTCGAAATGGCACTGTTTCGCATTGGATGCCGCAATATGTTTTACAACGCATAACGATGGATGTGCCAAGACCCTCCCCTACCACTTCGCACTCAAATCTAGCATGGACAAGGAGGGAATTACTGGCGATGCGGGTAGAGCAGGGGGACCTTACACGAGGTAGTAAAACAATCTTCTTCCCATTAAAGTGAAAGCTATAGGTGTTAACCTCTCTATCATACTCCGACAACCAACCCAACAATATATGACATGCATCCATCGGTATAACATGACACCATACCCCCAGTCTATCCTTGTAAGTAGGTCCAATGAAAAGATTAATCAATACATGTCAATTTACACTAATTTCATTACCCTTTCGGAGCCACTCTAGTTTGTATGGAGCGGGATGAAGTTTCCTCCGCAATCCTAATTTATCTATTGCCTCATGCTCAAAGACGTTCTAAGAGATGCTCGAATCTATAATAAAGTGGCATAGCGTACCACAATACAAGTAGACCAAAAAATGTTTGTGCGCTGCTAATCAGCATACGATGTTCGTCGGAATAACAAGATTGACTTACCATAAGTGTAATCCTCAGGGGCCACTAGATGAACTCTTCCTTTCCCAACCTGCTGATCCTATTGAAATGCCACACCATCCTCTGCAAAAAGACCTTGCCCGTTCAGACTGCAATCAGGACATTTCATTTGGGGATGTCCAAATTACTACAAGTAAAACAACATTTTATATGGCCACCAAGCGTAGCATATCCCACCCCCAGATTTGGGCTGCATAGAACCCATGCTAACAGCAACTCCTACTATTGAGGGGACTGTCGACCTTTATTGTCAATCCTTTGCCAACCATCGAGTCAGCTCAATTGTTTTTCTGCCTGAACTACCCAATCATGTGCTTCTATCAATGTGATCCGTGCAAATAGATTTAGGACATTCTACAAGTGATACCTGAGCCCACCGTGTTAGCAACTGATCATCGGATTTCCCCAAATCACTACGAGTCACCAACCAAAAGAACTCCATTGGCCTCAAGAAGCGATCTTTGACTAGTCAAGCGAACCCGATTGGCCTTGACCCCCCTCTAAAATAGGTAGCTACCAAGAAAATCCACTTGTCATCCGGAACCTCCTCCACTGCATTCACCCAAGCAAAAAAATCTTCCGCGTCTAAATCGCCATGAAATTTAAGGATATTGACGTGAAAACTTGCTTCCCGTTGCCATATTAGTCAATGTCCAAGGGTGCTAGCCGATGATGGCACAATTGTGCTATTAGGTCGGCCATTGAGAGGGTTTCTTTGTCGAGAGGAATATCTGACCCCTGGTGCTCCTGGTGCTCGTGCAAGATGAAGCAGGCCAGGCACAACTAGTTCCCGAACACCTCGCCTCCTGAGGGAACGCCCACTATCAACAGTCACTATGCCTCCCTTCAACGGGATCGGCAACATGAGATTCACGTTCCCAAATAAAAAACTTGCTTGCTACTCTTATCATACCAACCATTTATTCTGTCAAAGTTTCCACTTGCCGCCTTTCGCAATCTTATCACCCCAACTACCATCATTTACCATTCGCAAACTACAATCACTAACACGTCCTCTAACCGTAGCTAGGAACGTAGACTATCTTTGACACCAACTAGAACAAGCGAAAGCGTGAACTAGACAACCAATCTCTAAAAAACACAATAATGGATTTAACTCAAGAAACCCTCAATTTTATTCAAGAACCAAGAAACAAAGTGCAAAACAAAAGCCAATAAATAGTCCTACCACGTAGAAAAACCTTAGTCTTGTTAAGCCCTTGTTTGATGGGGATTAAAATCTTGATTTTTCAACAATTAATTTTAACCAGAGGCCCACAATTTTCCAACCACACATTTCATTAACTTTTATCAAAATCTACTAAAAATCTAATTTTTAACTACACAAGGACGGAGCCGAAAATAAAGAATGACAACTAAAAAGAAAGTAAATAGGGTCTAGGGACACCAGCCTGCAACCTAGGGGTGGAAAGGAAACACCCCCCAGGCTGGCCAGAGGCGGCCTACAGGGAATTTTTCCCCCTTGGCCACTATAGGGGCGGTTGTCCAGTGCTTTGGGGCAATTGCCCTTCTTTCACCCGTCGCTGCGACTCATCCCTTTGGCATTGTTGTGAAACTCCATATATGCTACGGTTGTCCCTTAATTTGCTAAAATGCTTCCACCGCTGCATCATCAATCCTTTTAAAGCAACTCCAAAATTTTGCTCCCGTCCATGGTGGATTATTTATTGTTCTCAAGGCATGAAAATCAAGCTTTAACCTTAGTGTAGTAAATCTCAGATACATTCACCTTAAAGCATCTAATTCTACACATTCTTCTTTTGTTCTACATTAGTTATAACTTGCTCCTCTAATCACCTTGAGCAACTTCTCCCAGATTATCATCAAATGTAAAATCATTACGGCCATTGTGGATTTATGGAAGTGAATGGACATCAGCATCATAAATTGGAGTTTTGTCCCAATAATTGAATATGGCTTTCCAGATTTTTTCTGAGTAACTACTTTCACAACTTCAAACACTTCACATGCATCTGAGTTTACAGAAATTTTAGAAAGAGTTTCTGGTAAATTCTCCTATGCATGAAGGGGAAAAAAATACAGAATAAGTCTAGCTAGTTCTCATATCCATAAGTGAAGCTACTCTAAATTCGACATCATGTATCTACTTCAGAGCAGGGGCGGAGGGCAGGCCCCCAAGCCCATTATATATATATATATATA
>CAIGRM010072209.1:0-13365 GCA_903798335.1 Fraxinus albicans | reverse complement strand
TTATAAATAATTTTAGGTCATTTTTACTTTTTTTTTCTTTATACGAGTTGACATTCTTATTTCGTTTAACTTAAAAGAATATGCAATCAATAATAATTTTTAAATTTAGAACAAAATTTAGTTCATGTTTGCTCTCAAATTTTTAAAATTTATGTTTTTCAAACTAATTTTCAATAAGACATTCATGAAATCTATGACTTTTATCAACTTTTCAATCAAATATTTCATTAAATTTTATTAAAATCTATTAAAATTTTGATTATTAGCCAAACTAAACATGGGCTTAGTTTTTATTCTTACCAATAAATGAGGTGGAACATAGCCTAGTCCATGGATGGGACTAAATGTTCGGTTGAAATCGCAAGCGTACGGGATAGTTGACAAATAATCATAAATTGAGTTGTGAGTTATTGTCCCACGAGAAATAATATTTAAACCTGGTTCACCAATCACTACAAAATTCGATGTTCAAACACAAAAGAGTAATACTATGTAGCCCAATTGGGGTTACAACCCCAATTTAGGTGGCATTAAATGATAGGTTGAGTAAAAGGTGAAACTAAATGACTTATTTAATTTCACATTTCATTCAACATATCATGTAATGTCACTTAGACTGGAGTTGTAATTCAGTTGGGCTAAATAGCATTGCTCAACACAAAATAGGTGATTTTGTTGTTATTTATACTAATTCTAAACTAGGAAAGCAATAAAAATATTTTTGTCAAATATGGTAATGATTGTATTGTATTTCAAATCCCCCTATTACTGTTTATTTCAATTCTAAATTCGTAATCTAGTCAATTTCATGCTTTATTGATAATCGATAAAGCTAGTGTATTTAATTCTTTTTTTCAAGACAAATTAAATTGATTATAATCACGACTTGGTCCTATATCTAGTTCAAATTCATATGACCAAAATGCATTAAATTTTAGATTATTTATGTGAATGCATATGTGATAAAGATTATTCTTAATTCTATCTACATATGTTAATTTTGCTGCGTTTTAAATTTATTTGTGAGTCTTCCAAGACTACAATAAACAACTAATCATTCAATAACCAATCAATTAAATAATGCAATGGATATACAGAATCAATCAAGAAAATCAAGAAATAACTAAATTACTAGTATTAAATCTAAACAAATATGTAATAGGGTTCATCATTTATCCAATACAATTAAAAAAAAAATAGTCTAGCATTCTAATGATTAAATTATACAAGAAATATTGGGGAAAAAAAAAACACCCGGAAAGAAGAAATAATGAAGGTAGTAGAAAAATCCACTTTCTTGATTTGAATCTTGAAAGTGGATGAATATTCTTCAATAATCCTATGTAATTCGATCTTGATGCTTAGCCTCGTTCTTGAATGATTTTATGGTATGAGTCTAATT
This sequence comes from Fraxinus albicans, assembly GCA_903798335.1. Classification (NCBI taxonomy): domain Eukaryota; kingdom Viridiplantae; phylum Streptophyta; class Magnoliopsida; order Lamiales; family Oleaceae; genus Fraxinus; species Fraxinus albicans. Next base: position 11,963 of record CAIGRM010072209.1, on the reverse strand, counting down.
TTTTAGAGGTGAGATAGAGATCTTCCAATGGCTGCCCCTCATATATATTCTATATGATGAAATTAGGTTAAGATTTACATCTAAATTGCCTTTCAAAAGAGTTTCAATCAAATAAGGAAAGTAGTTTTCGCGCGCGCATGATTGTCTTTGCACAACTTTCAGTATTTTAGTCATAAATTTCTCTCTCGATATCTAATTGAAGTGATTCAAAGTGAATTGGAAAATTAACTCAAAGGGTTACAATTTTTCGAAAAATATAATTTTTCCAATTCGAACGCTTACCATTCCAAAAATGGGTCTCAAACCCTGGTTGAAAATCTAGAATATGTCTTGTGCGATTGGAAATTGATTTGTAAAGATCCTTTGATTATATTTCATTCTTTTTTGGCTTCTTATTGCATCTAATTGACACCTAACACTCTCAAATTTTCATCGCGAGGTCCGTTACAATTTTTGAGTATTTGAACTTTAGTCCCCACACTTTGAACTTGCTTCTTTTCAACCATTTTTCTCCTATATCTTTTTTCTTTATCATCCAATTGTATTCAATTAAATCCTTGGCATCTTCGATTTTCATTTTGCTCCCGTCTCATCTATGGATTATTTGCAATTTAGTCTTCAACTTTTGGATTTCGCCAATTTTTTCATTATTTTTGCATTCTTTTCTCGAATTCTTCATCAAATATTGAGTTTTACCTACAAAATGCAATATAACACAAATTGGGTAGTATTTTACCCAAAGAATGGTAAAATGTCGTTATTTAGGCTCTTGAATAACACATCTTTGATGTGTTATCACTAAACTCGAGTAATTATTTATATTTTTTTTCCTTTCATATCATATACTTTACTTTTCTCACATTCGCACTTTGATTAGCTAGATATTGTTAAATGTAATGGGTTCATCATTCAAATTGTGAGACTTGCATCACTGAATTTCACCTCGTTTCATATATTTTGGTTCATTTGGCAATGTTCATAATAATGCATGAAGATACCTCATAGATTAGTTTCAAGGATAAAAATGCACTGCTGGATGGTCACATCATTTTTTATCCTTTTGAGTATATTTTCACTGATTTTTTGACAGAAAACAGTTATGTTTTAGGGTGAGAAACAACTTTTATTTTAAATGTCATCTTGACCTAAAATTGCTATCAACGTGCCAAGGAAACTTAACAAGTACTGTTGTTTATCTTATGATAGTCTACCGTGGAAGATTACTGCTATCAAGTTGGCTAACAAAATTGATGGTTAAAAAAAAGCCAAGGAAAGATTAATTTCCTAATTTGTTAGAAGTTGCAACTCTCCACTTCTCAGTGCCATCTTGAGCAAAGTGAACGATGAGGTTGTCAGTTGTGCACTGGGTGTAGAGCTTCCCCAGAAAGTAATGATAAGTAGAGACTTCGTTTGTTTAACTGGTTGATGTGATCAGATTGTAAGACCTTTCTGCAAAAGTAGCGTTTGTTGGTTCCTGCAATGCTCATCAAATATACATCTATTCACCTCTACAAATTATCCTCATTTTCATCTTTTTCCAAATTTACAAGTTCTCCTTGAGGTTTGTCCATAGATTACTGATGAATTTGCAAATTTAGGCACTGTTAGTACCCTAATATTATAATTGTTTCACTGACTTACCATTCTAAATAACAAAGGCACGTTGTCGTGTTCTTCAGATTTGGCAATATATTAAAGGGGGAAGTTGAAGCATGCCAAAAAATTGCCCAGGAAACTGGGACCTAACAACACAACAATGCCAAAATGCTTCAGAAGATGCAAAAGTGGTGATGCTTCATAATGTAAGCACATTAAGAATATTCAGGTCGGCCCAGCGGTATACATCTTACTTTCAAATGCTCAAAGGCGGAGTATCAAGCCCCTTGTAAATTACTAAGCATTGAGAACTCTCAATATTGTATGCCTAGGAAAATGTCAATGAAAATACAATGTATGATCGTGTTCTTGCATGATTTTCTGTCAAAGAACTTATTTGGAATATTGCATCATAGATTACTGATGAATTTGCAAACTTAGGCACTGTTAGTACCCTAATATTATAATTGTTTCATTGACTTACCATTCTAAATAACAAAGGCATGTTGTTGTGTTCTTCAGATTTGGCAATATATTAAGAGTGTGTTTGGTAGGGATTTTTGGGGGAAGAATTGATTTTGAATAGTGATATGATTGGAAATGTGTGGTTGAAAAAGAAGAAAAAATTATTGATGTGATGGAAAATATTATTTTATTGAAGAATGTGTGGTTGAAAATGAGAATTGATTTACTGTAGAAAATGAGAATCTATACCAAACAGGCCCTATGATTTTTGAATAGTGATATGATGGGAAATGTGTGGTTGAAAAAGAAGAAAAAAGTATTGATGTGATGGAAAATATTATTTTATTGAAGAATGTGTGGTTGAAAATGAGAATTGATTTACTGTAGAAAATGAGAATCTGTACTAAACAGGCTCTAAAGGGGGAAGTTGAAGCATGCCAAAAAATTGCCCAGGAAACTGGGACCTAACAACACAACAAAGCCAAAATGCTTCAGAAGATGCAAAAGTCGTGATGCTTCATACAGTAAGCACATTAAGATTATTCAGGTCTGCCCAGCGGTATACATCTTACTTTCAAATGCTCAAAGGTGGAGTATCAAGCCCCTTGTAAATTACTAAGCATTGAGAACTCTCAATATTGTATGCCTAGGAAAATGTCAATGAAAATACAATGTATGATCGTGTTCTTGCATGATTTTCTGTCAAAGAACTTATTTGGAATATTGCACGATGAATTTGAAAATTGCTTTGGAATACTTATTTTAAAAGGCAATGCAATAAGGTCAAACAAACATTACTTCCAGTAATTGATTAAACAGTCATCTGAAAATAAGTGAAACTATTACATTATAAGAATTTTTGAACTTGACTTATGAACTGTGTTTTTTTCCTTAAGTTTCTACTTTCCCCAGTCATGCAGAATCCTACCAGTATTATTCCCTGCTGACTCGTTAGGTAAGGTGGACCGTACAAAATGGTATGAAAGAAGAAAAATAAGTTAAATTTTTTTGTATTATATACTACAATTCTGACATCGTGTCTAATACAGTATCAATAATATGCCATACACGGCGTATCCCAAGGTGGCACGCTTGTTTGATGTAGAAGATGCTATCAAGTGTGAGCCATGGGAGGCTAGAGGCGAAGAATCATGGATTATTCACAATTAAAGAAGATATTTCCTAATATATCCACGTGTGCCCTCATTGTGATTCGATGATCTTATAAAACCATTCATATTTATTTTTATTTTAGATGCATCTCTTTCTAAAACATACCTTGAAAAGATTCACTGAGACATACATAAGAAATCTATGAATCTACTAGGATTTAGGACCTTGAAATGTAATTGCGCAGAAATATCTCTAGATATCCCTAAATCTAGAGTTCATCCTTTGGTGGTTTCGGGTTGTCTGCAGATGACTTGATGGGATAAGAGGCATCCATGGCTATGCCACATAGTCCCTCTTCAGCATCGATATCGCGTTGCATCCTAATGAAACCCTGTTCTCCCCATTCGGTCCCCCATGAATTCTTCACTATCCAGTATTTAGTCCCGTCAAGCGTCGTTCCATATCCAACAACCCCTACCCCGTGGTTTAGCTCTGTGCCGCAATCTCCAGTAAATACACCCTGCAGTAGTAGAATATGTTTTATACATCACTAGGAATTAGGGTGACTAATATGTAGTCCTAGTTCCTTGACTTTCTTTACAGGCTGGATTAATTAAAGCTCAACTCAAGGTAGAGAATGGACGCAATGAAGGGTAAAGGAATAGAACTCACTTTCCCTCGAGGCCCCTGAATAGAGTTGAGAATGTGACCAAGGGCAAGTTTAGTACGCTGGATAGGATTGGAAAGCATAGCACGCAAGACTTTTTCTTTTTTAATTAATTTGAGTGATGCTATCCAGTCCAACTCACTGACATGCCGTAAAGGTTATGAAGTAGTACCTCGGAGTAGAATTGCATGTCAGAACTACCAGCTTCGATTGCAACAGATACCGGCTGGTTTGCAACAGCTTTCATCAATGCATTCTCGTTGTTCTCAGGTACGTTTTCATGCCCATCAATTATCACTGCAGGCGAATTCATCTAAAAAACCCGAGCAGGAGAAGAAAGGCATGAATTAGGCATCTGTTTTATCTTAGGGATATATTCTCTCAGTCGTCAATCCACCATGTTTCTTAATGAAATCAAATGCATTTTCCATGAGTCCTCCATTGCAGCCTTCATTGTCCTTTTCACAATCGACCAGCTCTTGTTCAGACAAAGACACTAACTGACCACGTTTAATCTTGTTGATCCCCTCGACTCCAACCACAGCAGAAAACGCCCAACAACTGCCTGTGAAATAAACCAAATACAGAACAACTCAACCATATTTTCATATGACAAATACAGAGATATGACACGAAATTTTCGTGTATAATATATTATATAATTCAGAATCTTTAGTTATTATTGACACAAAACTCACCACAATTTCCCTGATCCTTGATACCAGTGACAGCCCCTTTTTTTCTCCAATCAATCGATGCTGGCAGATTCTCAGCCTTTTTGTGCATGAATCCCGTCACAGCCCGACTGCCTCGAAGCATCCGGTAGTGTCTTATCTTAGAACTGAAATAATTCTGGAATTCATGGCTGGTCATATCAGCAAACTTGTTGAGTTTCAGCTTGTATGGCCTGTTTATCTGGTTCACCTTGTGAATGTGCAGGACATTTGCCTTGAACACGTTGAAACGCTTTCTTTTCTCGGTCAGGTCCCTAGACACAGTGTGGTGGCTTCTCCACCGTTCGTACAAGTCCCATAAGCTCTCATCAGAAGCCAGGTCTTTTTCTGTGAACTCTAAGCTCTTCGCAAGGCCAAAAACCATAGCCAATAACAGAGAAACCATAAAAACCATCCTGATTTCCATGATCCCGAAAGTAAAAACTCAAGCTTTCTCAGGTCAAGGATACCTACACAAGTATGTTCTTATACAGATTATAGTGCCTTGCACAAGAACTTCTTGCATCATTGTGTGTTCATACTTTGTATCTTTTGCTGAAATTAAGGAAAAAAGTTGTTTCTTCTGAGGATTAGTGTACTATTATTAGAGGTGACAACTGTACATACCCGCCTATCGTGCCATGGCTGTTTAGCTTTTATCACAGAAGGTGACAATTTGGCTTGCATGGCCCAACATGATTTCTTTCAGGTATCTATACTTAGAATGCAAAAGCTTGAAAACCAATCCGCAGCCATTCTCAACTTGTCTATCGGTTGATTTTACACGTTAATGTGTCTCGAGTTTTCTCTTCGAAGAATGGCTATCTATGTTAATGAGATGTAAGGTTTCCACTTCTTCCCAGTAAAAATTTGCTTGTAAAGTATGATTTGTGAGTATTCTGTTAATGTATTAGTTCACTTCAATATTCGTAGATTTTAAAGAGCGTTTTCTGAGTGTGCACAAGAAACGTAAGAACTTTTCTTTTCCATAACAGTGAATAGAACTGTTCTTTTCCATAACAGTGAAAACTAACAACACGACTGGGAAAATTACCGTGATATCTGTAATCTGCTTCGCTAAATTCTTTGAATTGTTCTGTGATTGTTATTGCTCTTGAAAGTAAAGTTAATAGCATCATTGACAATTAGCTAACCTAATATACAAATTTCCATCAGCAAGTACACGTTCCACTTAACATCAGAACACTCGTATAGGAGATGGGGCTTCATTAGTATGGACTACACCAAAAGAACTTCGTCACTGCCCTACGTAATATGAGGGAGAGATCGATCTTGATGGCCAAACTGATGAAATGCACTCAGCAGTAGACAGAATCGAACTCTAATAAGCAAACAAGATAGAAATCATAAAAGAAATAAATCAGCAAGAAATTTATCCACAGAAATGAAAACAGTGAACCTGGACCATACAAGTTTCTCCATAGCGCAAAAAGCATCAATCGTTAGACCAAAAAATTGCATAATTCAAATAAGGCCAGAAATGGTGTTATACTGTTATTCATTATATTAAAAGCAACTGCAGAAAATAGCAATTGAAATACTGTATGGATGAAACCTAAACCAGAGAAATGTACAAATCAAGGTGCATCAATGACAGTCAACTGTAAATTCAATTACAAAGTCGTGTTTTATCTGGATTATGTCAAACATAATGGTTACATTCCAAGAAGAAGAGATGCACATACAAGTGAAACCAATGAATCCAGACCAAGCAAGTTTATCTATCATGTGTGAAGCATCAATCTTAGCACCCAAAAAAAAAACATAATTCCAACATGGCCAACAAATGATGTTATTCATCATATTTAAAAGCAACTGTAGAAAATAGCAATTGAAAGTACTGTATGGATGAAACCAAAACTAACGACCAAGAAACGTGCAAATCAAGGTACATCAATGACAATCAACTGTAAGTTCAATAACAAAGTCATGCTTTATGAGGATTCTGTCAAGCATTATGGTTACAACTCAAAGAGACAAGATAGCCATTGTAACTTTGATAACAGTTAAATCCATCAGCAGCTCAGGTAAGAGAGTCCCTTTCTCTTTGCTGTTGATATAGCTCCTCTCTCATTCTTCTTATCTCAGCTTCCTTCTCCATTTTCTCCTTCTGCAGTTACATCATTATCGAGGAAGAAAAAAATCTAGCTTTTAGCATAGAAATAAATAAATTAATAATCTTACTGAAGCAGTTAAGCATTTTTGCAAAATTTCGAAGCAAGATTTGTTAGAGAAAAGAGCAACTTTTCCGACAAAAAAAGAAGATTAAAGTAACTTGACTCATATTTATAAACAGTTTATAAGCATTCAAGCCACTTTTTATCGGCACATTTCAAGGAATCAAAAGACACTACCCACTTGTCCACCACTCAGTTCTATCTAGTTTTTTTATACAAACTGTTTATTAACACTTCCCAAACATGATCTTAAATTCTTTTCAAGCTTATCATACAAAATTCATAAGCCCAAGAATACACTAAAAATAACTCAATCTCAGACAAGGCGACCTGTTAATAATTCCTCAGCCAAAAACTTGTTTCAGACGCAAGAAATCCGGAGCTTTGGAACATATTCATTCTATCCTGATTAAAGTAGTCTTAGGAACATCTTTGATTCATTTCAAATGCAAAGCCCAAATTCTATGCTTCCAAATTCGAAACACAATGTGACGTAGAATCATAGATAAATTCCTTAGAACTACGCAAATAAAATCTGTCTCACAAAAGTTCAAATTTTGTACGATAAACCCCTCAATTTACTATTCCAACTCTCTATTTCCACATCTAACATGCCTAGAGATTGAGGCCGGAGATATCGAAACTGATAACTCAAACATAAATAAACACAGATCCAAGTCAAATCTGCAAATCAATTTTCTTTTGTATCAAAATTAACCCCTTGAAACGAGGTAACCCGTACGCAATTGAAAACCCAATTCAATCCTGGCCACGGTAAACCTTAAATAAATCACATATAGTCATATACGAATATATACGTATAAAAACGGGGTGGGGTTGGGGTACCTTCTCGTCCTGGTGGAGGGCGATCCAGACATGAACTTTGTCCATGGTCTGCCAGAAAATGAAGGCTCCAAGTGACATCCCAAAAAATGTACCCATTTTCACCATCTCCTTCAGCTACCAATCAATCAAAACAATTTCTCTCTCTAAATGGAACCTCCGAGAAATCACTGCTATTGCTGCGTGAGATAGGTTGATTTTGCCCTTTGTGAACGCCGAAGGAAACTAAAACGACGCAGCTTTGAAAGTATATAATTACAATTGTGTCACTATACTTCCATTTTTTGTCAATTGTGTCCTCACATTTCACTCCAAAATCATTTCCCTATCTCTGTCGTATAAACTATAATGATAGTGTTAAATGCTTTTGGGGTTCAGGAGTAATTTTTTTTTTTTTTTTTATAATTGTATATATGTTATATCTCAAATTGGAGTTAACGATAACAAAGCAAAAATCGATCGATGTAAATGTCACTAGACTGCAAAGTATTGGTATAATAGTAATATTCACACGTGCGTTAGTGATTGATGGCCACGTTATTTATTTAATGTCAACCAATTTCACAGAATTTGATTTATTAATTGAAGTATAGTGACAATTGGTGAAATCGATATATTTTCGTTGACTACATAATAATTGTTAAAATAACATAAAAATATAAGTTAAGTGCTCAAACGAAAATAAACAAAAATTGAGTGACTAACAGAAAACAAATTTGTGTTAGGTAACCTCCAATGAAAATTTCCCAAAAGCTAGGGTTTCACATTTTCACATACACAATAAGATTCACAAATACGCTATTCATATTTCGATTAATGGATTTGTAAATTTCCGAATTTCCGAATTCTCACATGAACCGCCGTCCAAACAAGCGCCTCAAATTAGCCTGGGACCAACCTTCTCACGCTCCTTCCAAGTCAATTTCCGGTTTTGTAATTTTTTGCTTGATTATAGTATGATTAATGAAATTTTATCCGTAATTCGGTTGCAGTTTTAGAAATTAGAATTTTGTTTGATTGAGTGTTCTAGATAGGATAATGGAAAATCTTAGTTGAGAGGATTAGGGGTTTCCTCAATTGTTTTTTTAAGTGTTTTATATCACTAGAGAAGTAAGAAATGAAATTTTTATAGTAATAACTGAAATTTTATAGTTAATTCATGTGGCAGTTCTAGAAATATGAATCTATCTGCATTTCTACGTGTTCATTGAGTGTTTTATATAGGGTGACGGAAAGATCTCAATTGAAAAAATTAGGGGAATCATCAATTCTTTTTAAGGTTTGTCATTCAAAATGCCTGTATCGTTAGAAATGTAAGACTTGAAGTTTGCGTGGAAAAATCAATTTTGTCAAATTACTTCATGCTTCCAGCTGCAAGAGTTACCACAGAATCCATTTCTTAAATGTTAGCTAGGCCAAAGGTAGCATTTTTGTAAACATGAATCTAACACTGTCGTTATGGCTGTCTCAGTCATTGCTCTCATCATACGGATGAAAAGAATATGGTTCAAGTGTTACAATGGGTACTGTGTGGTACGTTGTCTCTGAGCTTTATTTTCAACTAGCGCCAGTGCTATTGCATTTATTTGGTTCAGTAGAAAGGATTCACATAATTTACGATTACCAAAATGAAGCTTTCAATTAAAAAAATGCTCTTTTGATGGGAAGTTTTGTTTTGGTAATCATAAATTATGTGAGATTGCCTGTTCATTTCTAATGTTCAAGGTTCTGTGTTGACTGTTTATCTCATTTAAGATGTAAAATGAAAATAATTTGACCCTAAACTTAGTTTATAAGCAAGCCAGTTCCAGCATCACAACTACCGTGTGTTTGCCAAAGTTTTGACGTACCCATAGTCCCAAACTGATGGAACTCTGTAAACAAAACTTGTCACCTTCGTCAAGCGATTTTTCTGAGGAACTAAAATAAATAAATAGTTTTGAGTAAAATTTGTTATTGCAATTTAGGAATCAAAATAAATTCATAGTTTTGAGTAAAATAGTTTTCACGGTCCAAGTCCTGATTGAGAAGGTTATTCACTTTTTGTCTAGGGAAAAAGAAATAACACTTCTGTTACATTCTTTCTCGATCTAGATAAAGCATTTAGCCAACCCCAAGTTTACTGGGGATAAGGCTTAGCTGCTTCTTATGGCCATTGTTTGTCAAGGCAAAACAGTATTTTGTTTTAAAGTTCAAAGTTGGGGGGCATTATTTTTTGCTATTAAAAGAAATGTCGCATATTCTATTTCATAATTTCACAAAATGTGAATTAGATCACCCATTATTAACAATTTATATGCATAATATTATTTTCGTGATCTCTCTTTTGCTTCTCTCCCCCCAATTTATGGAAACAAATGACATTTATTCTCTCTCTAGGTGTGTGCTTGTGCCTGCGCACTAATGTGTATGTGTGTGATTCCTTTGCCCGTTCTTTTACTAAAACTTGTGCAACATTAGTGGTTCTGGATTGTTGTTCTTCAGCTTCGGAAGTAGTTATTTGTAATTTAAACTTGTCAGCTAATTTTCATCAATTTATAGTGTGTCCGTATCTTGTGATGTGATATAATTTATAGGGGATAAACTTCTCTTTGTTTTCCTTTCAATGGAATATGAATACGTGGATGTTTGTAGGTCCAACCAGGGGTATATCATGGACAAGAGACTGGAAGCAGGAAGCATGTCAAATTACGGGCATCAAGGAGTGCCTACAGAGCTCAGTAATTTCTATGCGACAGGACTTACTGAAAGAGGCTCTCCGCCATGGCGGGATGATGACAAAAATGGGCATTATGTATTTGAGCTTGGAGACAATTTAACCTCTCACTGTAATTTTATTTTCTCGTCATGATAAAACCATCTTATATTCTCTCGTCTAGCATAGCTCCAGCCTGTTGGATCTGTTATGGCATTGTGTCTGCTTTTTTCTCCTTTTTCTACCAGACAGCTCAAAAATGATGTTACATACCGATTCATCTCTGTTTTCCCAAAAGAGAAGAAAAATAAAGAAGGAAATGGCTTCGAATGCAATAGGAAAGAAATTATAACCCATCTTCAACTTATATATGTTAAGATCCTTCGAAAGACTGGTGAAGGTTAGTCTCCCTTGTAATATATTTAATGGGTTATGCATTTTCTCATTTCATGTCTAAAATCTTATTTCTAATTTTATGGGTGCATTTGTTCCAGTTTTGGAATGCTGGGACAGGGAACAAAAGGAATTGGTTGCAATAAAAATTGTCCGAAGCATTAAGAAGTATCGTGAAGCAGCAATGAGCCTCTGTTTGACACGTATTCTTTCAAAATACATTATTTCATAACTCATTTCAACCACACATTCTTCAGTAAAATAATATTTTACATCACATCAATAACTTTTCTTTACTTTTTAACCACATATTTCTCATCATATCACTATTTAAAATACATTATTTCCTCAATAATATTCATCAAACACACCTTGAAAATGACATGCTTCAGTTGCTTGGTAGATATGACAGAAATGGCTCGGTACGTTTACAGTCACAATGATAATATAATTTATTAGTTTCAGTTTTTATGGTTTTATTCATATCAAGCCAAACTTTGCATTGGTGGCTTAAGAAGTTTATTTTTTGCAGTTGTGTTGAATTATGGAACTGGTTTGATTATCACAACCATATTTGTTTAGTAAGTATATTATCGATTCATAGTAACATGAATTCCTCATTTTTTTTTTCAACTTTTTGGGGAGTCGAGGCTTGTCAATGAATGTAATGGTCTTCTCAGGTATTTGAGAAGCTTGGATTGAGCTTATTTGATTTTCTATAGAAAAATAGTCATCGCTCATTTCCGGTTGATCTAGTCTGCGAGATTCAGACACGGGCGGATCCAGCACCTGGCCAGCCCCCGCGGCCGCCCGTGCTGAATCTGCTGGGAACAATTTTTTTTTTTTGACAATAGATAAATTCGGTACGTTTACAGTCACAATGATAATATAATTTATTAGTTTCAGTTTTTATGGTTTTATTCATATCAAGCCAAACTTTGCATTGGTGGCTTAAGAAGTTTATTTTTTGCAGTTGTGTTGAATTACGGAACTGGTTTGATTATCACAACCATATTTGTTTAGTAAGTATATTATCAATTCGTAGTAACATGAATTCCTCATTTTTTTTTCAACTTTTTGGGGAGTCGAGGCTTGTCAATGAATGTAATGCTCTTCTCAGGTATTTGAGAAGCTTGGATTGTGCTTATTCGATTTTCTATGGAAAAACAGTCATCGTTCATTTCTGGTTGATCTAGTCTGCGAGATTCAGACACGGGCGGATCCAGCACCTGGCCAGCCCCAGCGGCCGCCCGTGCTGGATCCGCCGGGAACAATTTTTT
>CAIGRM010072206.1:0-12463 GCA_903798335.1 Fraxinus albicans | reverse complement strand
CCCTCTATCCGTCCATATATATATATATATATACATATATATATATATACATATATATATATATATATAACGCTTCATTGTATTCTAGATTAAGTTAGACAAAGTTGTAAATACAAATTTTTGTATTATTTCTCCATATTATAATAAAATTTTCATATTATTGCTATAATCTCTTATTTTCTCCAACCAACAATTTGATATTGGATTAATGTGATATCATTTCCTCTTTCACAACAAATGGTCATTGCAAAGCATAGATGTATTGAAAATTGTTCTTTTTGGAATTTGAATGGATATCTTTCATAATTTGCTGGAGTTAGTAAGATGTACGGAAGCAAAATCTGTTTTCCAGCACGTTGTCTAATGGCTATTTCTGCAGGATAATATATCTCTTGAAATCACGACAAATCACTCTTGTTCAATTGCAAAGATCGTTAAATGGGTCCATCCTTTAAGAGCCCACCAGGCAATTTCTTTTCAAGATTAATTTATGTGATAGGATACGATTTACAACAATGTATTTAGAAATTCCTCTTGATAAAATTGGTTTGATCATCTATTATACTTTGTTAAAAGTGACAAATTCTTCGCCTTCTCCAAGAAATAACCCAATTAGTTTTTCATTGAGGTAACATACTCATTTTTGGTTGAAAGTATTTGCACTGCAAATACTTGATCCAAATCGATTGTTATTTTGAACATACACGATTTGATTTAGTAACAGCCTTTTCATTTATTTTTTCAAAAATACAATCTCATCAAACTTTGGTTAATTGTTTGTGGTCTTGTTACTCTTGGGACGATACGTAGTACTTGATGAAAATCTTCTCCGAATACAAAAACATTTCCATCAAATGGTTTTCCATTATTCAAGATATCTCTTTAAGTTATATCAATGATTTATATTGTGTTTTTGTTGGCCATTGGTGTTTCATCCCATATTATGAATTTTACTTGTCGAATCAATTTTGTTGTTCATTAGTTTAGCGAGGAATATTGAATCTTGAATGGATGGTTGTCTCTTGTCATTATTGATGCTACTATACCTAAAGTTAATGTCGTCAGCGCTATCATCTTTTGAGATCGAACCCTTGCTAGTAAAGCACCATATAAAAAGGCTTTTGCCGTAATGTCGGTCCATTTATAAAAATACACTTCCATTTTACTGTTCATTCTTACGATTATAACATCAAAATCATGTTTTTGATTTGGATTTAAATATGATTATTCTAGAAATCAACATTTGGAACTACGACAAGGCGTTCATCCAAAATTTCCTTTGCATTGGGTTCATATTTCCATGCAATGTATCAATAAGTTGAAACAAGTCATATGTTAGCTATATGGAAATGTACATCTTAGTTTGAAAGTTTGCCTAAAATTCAAGTAAACATATTTGATTCATTTCAATTCGATTCGATTCGATAGAATTAAATTCACTATCATCGGAGACATACATACCATTTCTAATAATCCTATGCAAGTCAAAAGGAGATGACAAAAAATCATATAAATAATTGATAAGAACTTAAAAATCAAAAGCTAGTTCTATAAATTCTATTCCCTTGACAATTTAAGAAATAGAAATACACAATTCTCTTGAATGTTACCTTGATTTATTTTATAAAAATAATTTTTTGTTAAGAAGAAATAGTGAGAGTGAGAGAGAAAACGATGGGATGGGGGAAAGTAAGTATAGGAAACGAAATGGAGAGGCAATATGTAATAACATTTTTGGTGTAATTTGTTGTATTCAAGTACCTCTCTGTGGTCACTTGTCGAAAAATTGGAGGATTCCGAGTTAACCCTAGAAAGACATTGTTTAAGAAAGTTTTTTTACTACAACGTTTGCTAATATAGCATTGTATATTTATATATTAAGTTTATATTATTAATTGAGAATGAATTTGGAAGCTGTTTTATGTATGATATGAATTAATTAATATATAATAAAGTTTATGTTATTAATTGAGAATGAATTAGGAAGTTGTATTATGTATGATATGAATTAATTAATAATTTTTATTTGACTTTATAATTAGGTTGGATTGGATCACGATTTAATTCTATAAGATCATGATCTATGCCATTTTATATTTTCATCACTAATATTTTAATTTACTTTCACAAATCATTGTTGAAATGTTTTTTAACTTTACTATTAGTGATTTTCATAACAGATTGAATTGAAAATAAAAAATTCACTGTTGAAATGTTTTGTTTTCATGGTATATAATAATAAATTTTAATTGTATACAATAATGCTCATTTCTTAAATACACATAATAATTCTTATTATTGAAACATTTTTTAAATTATTTATATTAATAATTTCTAAGACTTTTTTTATAGCATATAATAGTGCTTTTTGTCGAAACTTTTTTTTTCAAATTGTACATATTAATGATTTTTTATGAAACAAATAATGTTAATAATTGTATTTAGCGATGTAGAAGTTAATTTTTCGTTGGAAATAAATTAAATGTTATATTCATGATATATAGTATTAAATAAATATTGGGAAAGAGTATATTGAACTTAAGCTAAATATATAAGAATAAAATTGGTAATTAAAAGTTCTCTCAATCCTTTGTTTTGATATATTGTAGATATGTTAATTTCACTAGGAGGCGGCGAAGCGAACCATCAAATTCATTGCCACTACCACATTCGATTATCATTATTAATGACAAATTCCATTATTCTAATTTTTTATGATCACCAAATGTGGGTATAAATTATGACATCAATTAGATAATCACTAGTGATATATAATACTACTTGAATAGCATGTTTTCTAGAGTTCCATGGAGTGAACTACAAATATATTATCATATTAGTTTACGTGACAATAATATTATATTGTCTAATCAAAGCTAAAGTGCATAGAACACTATCCATGTACTACTAGGAGCTTGTTTGTAAGGGATTAAAATCAGATTAAAATTGAAAATATAGTCGTTGGAGTTGACTTTTATTAGACGAGTGGGACCCAATAACAGCTATATTTCAATTTTAATTGGATTTTAATCATTTCCAAACAAGATCTAGATAATAAATGAGTAATGCTAATTAGCCCCGATTCGCCCATCATTAAACCAAATTTTTGTTCTCAAATTCATTTTCAATCACACATTCTTACAATAAATATACGTAAATCGAATTTTTTTTCCTATTTTTAATCACACATTTAAAAAAAAAATCACTATTCTAAAACTCATTTCCTTCCAAAAAAAAAACTCAATTTAACGGTTGTTATTGGTATTTAACACAATGTAGTTATCATTAAACGATTGGTTTATTTAAGAAGTAATGTTATTTAGTTTTACTAGGATTATAACCCGGTTTATATAACTTTAATGTGATATTAAATGATAAGTTTTGTTTAGACTGAAGTTATAACTCAAATGATGTTATTGTTATTTTAGGGGGTGTTTGTTTTTTATTTGAGAATTGATTCTCAAATCAATTCTCATTTTCAACCGCACATTTTTCAATAAAATAATATTTTCCATCACATCGATAATTGTTTCTTCTTTTTCAACCACACATTTCCCATCATATCACTATTCAAAATCAATTCTTCCCCCAAAAATCCCTACCAAACCAGCTCTTAATGTAAAAATACATGACTATTTAATTGGACCAGTCAAATATAATCCTATATATAAACGCCCTAAAATCATCGGTACTACTGCATGCTATTATTCTAATAATAACACTGTTTATTAATTTTTTGGGATTCATAATTTTTAATCGTATAATTTATCAATTTTTATGTAGTAATAATCATCCTCCATGGTAAATAGTTAATTTCGGGCACCGCCACATTGGCTAATTTCATCGGGAAAATTTATGCCTATATATTTCGGACTCCTTCCCTAACCCTTGTTCCTATTCCAGTGTTGATGTTAAAACTTACAAATTTTTGAAGCTTCACAAATATGGGCAACGGTATTTTAACCGCGTACAATTCTTGAAAGATTGTTTACTGTAAAAATTTCAATTTCGACACGAATTTGATCTCTGAAATTCTTCAGGTGAGAAAGGTCGACCCAGTAAAAAGATCAAGTTTTCCAAGGTTCTCTTCGAATTTTTTATTATATTTTTGCTACAGTTTTTTTTTTTCCGCCAAATAATTCTCATTTTTTATTCTCTTGTACTGAAGGAGGAATATAAGGCTTCTGCTGCTGATGACGAGGCTTCTCATTTCCCTGACGACGACGATATTCGTGAAGGTATTTACAATAACTTATTTTTATTGCACTCCGGATTTTTCAATTTCATTTTTGTTTCTGGGCTTGTGTTAATTTGGAAGAATTGTGTGAATTGAATTATTTGGTCTGGTTTTTAAGGCGAAGAGAAAAAGAGGGATTTTTCAAAACTGGAACTTAAACCTGATCATGCCAATCGTCCGCTGTGGGCTTGTGCTGATGGTCGGATTTTCCTCGAAACTTTCTCCCCGCTGTACAAACAAGCCTATGACTTCCTCATTGCCATTGCTGAACCCGTTTGCAGGTATCGTTTTACCCAATTTATTGTGATTATATACGTTTGCATTTTGAACCCTTGTGTAAGTAGTATGACACAAAAATTTGGAGTTGATAGCTCATAGTGTATTAGCCCTTGTTCGAGCTCCATTATTTCAAATAATTGATTTTGGAATAGTGTTTTTTTTTTTTGGGAGAATACGCGATAATAAAGTACGGAGAATTTTTGGGTTTACAGCAATTTTGTTTTAATTTGTCACGAATTTCGAAAAGAACAAGTAGCTTCCAAGAGAAGCTACATTAATGCTAGTTAATACCTTATAGATTTATTTGCTTTTATTATCTATTAGATATTAATCAAGAATTTTGGGAAAAATGAAGAAGATGAAGTAGAAAGTCATGAACAGTAAAAAATAATTATATGCTTCCAATTCATTAAAAAATCATATAATTTAGTCTCATCCAAATTTGCAATTGATATAGGCTTTCCACAGTTCTCGGTTGAAGGTAATTTTTCTTTGAAATTTTGTTTTTGTTGATAAGTTGTGTTTAGTAGTTGTTATTCTTGACATTTCATAACGTTCTTGACATTTTAAAAGTTATCGACATTTGAATCATGTTTATTTGACATCGACACTTCATTTGTTTAGAATGAGATTTCATTCTGAATATGAGAGTTCTCTATATTTTATAATGTTCTTGACATTTTAAGTGTAATTCTCGACATTTCATAAATGTTTTATTTACCTACTTGTAGGGAGAAGTGAGCATTTAATGCATGATTGACATGGTATTTTTTAAAATAAGTAGCATGGGTTTTGTGTCAAGTTATCATTGGTCAATGCAATTTTTAATTATATAAATAATTTTGTCTTCATTGTGGAATTTAAAATTGTTAATGAGGGTATTTTGGTCTATATTATAGTAAAATGGACATTGAAGAAATTTTGGACATTTTTGCAAATGACTATGTAAAAGTGGACATTTTTTTTGCAATTTCCTCATTATTTTATTGATAGAATGTGTGGCTGATAAATGAAGAGAGAAATGAATTAAAATTTAATGGGGACCAAACATGGGCTTAGTCTACTGTAAAAGGGGAAAAATAAAAGGAATAATGACTCAATAGTTGTTGTACTTCAGAAGAGAGGNAAATGAATTAAAATTTAATGGGGACCAAACATGGGCTTAGTCTACTGTAAAAGGGGAAAAATAAAAGGAATAATGACTCAATAGTTGTTGTACTTCAGAAGAGAGGTACACTGATATTGAGCTACTACACTTGCACTAGCTGGTTTATTGAATTCGAGTGTAATTAGAATAGGGTTTTGATTTATGTATTTTCTGTTTTACAGGCCCGAGTCAATGCATGAGTACAATTTGACGCCGCACTCTCTATATGCTGCTGTGTCTGTGGGACTTGAAACAGAAACAATAATATCTGTTTTGAATAAATTGTCAAAGACGAAGCTTCCAAAAGATATGATTGATTTCATACATAGTTCTACTGCCAATTATGGCAAAGTGAAACTTGTGCTGAAGAAGAATCGATACCTAATAGAATCCCCATTTCCCGAGGCAAAGTAGTTTGACCCTATTCATATTTTGGATTGATATATTAGAGGACAAATCAGGAACTTTTTTTACTTTACCAATGAATGTTTGCAGGTGTTAAAAAGGTTGCTCCAAGATGAGGTCATAGCACGGGCGAGAATATCATCTGAGGTACATCTGTAGGGCAGTTGGTTCTCTGAATGGTTTTACAGTCACTCGACATCTTCAAGTTTAATTGAATTCTGAAAATTCAAACAGTGGAGCTTTCCTTTCTTATTTGGCGCATGGCTCAAATTTGTTGAATTCTGTTGGTCAGGGGGTGGATGGAAGCGATGGTTTTACTGTTGGAAAATCAGCAGGTGAAATAGGTGGTGGACATGATGAACTGCTAAATGAAGCAGAATTGGCTGCTGCAGCTGAAGAGAAAGAAATCCACTCATTTGAAATTGACCCTGCACAGGTAGGTTAATTAGTTCAGTCAAAATTATCTTCTATTGGGATTTGTGATCCATTTTCATCATTTTTTAATGTAGACAGCAGTTGTGATGATGCATCTTTCATTTCATTTATTGTGGGCTTTACCGTGTGTGAGCTTCAACCTTGATTCCTTCAATATGTATATATCTGTATTCTGTGCATTGTCATGGAAGCTTGGTCTAAGATCTGTTTATCCAATAGGTTTGGATTGTTTGGATATATTTCTTCACTAAATGATATTTGATGTGTTACTTTTCAAGAAATAATTGGAACCATCTTCCTTTGTTTTTGACACGTAACATGTCGAATTAACCCATTTACACCACTTAAGACCAATAATCACCCCTCCACCCCCCGGGAAAAAAAAAAAAACACGCACACACATACACACCACACATTGCTTGGCTAATCATTTGACCAGCAAGCTCATTGCTGTCATGTACATGCACATGCATTTGTATTAATGCTATAGATGGTGAGTAAGAAAATGGCTTGGGTGTTCTTTTTAATGTGCAAGATTAAGGAGCTCTGTCATAATTCTGATAACAGTGCTTCCTCTTGTTTCTTTGGCAAATTTCCTAAACTCCTTCTGAATGCTGGTAGTGTCTGCTGTTCTTACAATTTCAGAAACTATGTTCTTCTTGGAATTTTTGCTAAGATAATATATATATTAGGGCAAGCCAAAAATGAGAAATGATTGCTTGTTCTATAAGTAACTTTCCCAATATTGCCTAACTGATTAACTACTGATCATATTCTATTAACGATTTATGGGTTGACAGGTTGAAAATGTGAAGCAACGTTGTTTGCCTAATGCTCTGAATTATCCCATGTTGGAGGAGTATGACTTCAGAAATGACACAGTGAGTTGCTTTTGATTTCTTTTTATCAATATGGCCAGAGCAAGTCTACCTATTATTTCACACAATTATAAAATTCTATAGTTCTGTGAGGATGATTGATTCTCATTGGATACTGCAGGTTAATCCTGATCTTGAGGTGGAGTTGAAGCCTCATGCACAGCCACGTCCTTATCAAGAAAAGAGTCTTAGCAAGATGTTTGGAAACGGTAAGGGTCCTGCTTTTGCCTGTTAACTTCTTTTGTTGTCTGCCTAAATGTGATTGCTTTTATGAATGCTATCACCTACTTCTTGCCATGGTTGCTCCTTTTGTTTTATTTCGACCCTGTAATTTAAGTAATTTAAAGTTCATTGACAATGGGAGGAGCTCGAAAATGGTCTGGGAGCACTGGAAACTGAGAATGTAGTGGATATTGACTTTCTTGTGCAAGTTTTAGTTGATACAATATTATAGTCTTTATGAACATACTGTGTATGCATCCATATACTATTTTGGACATATTGGATGCAGTTTGAACTTCATAGGAATAACCTTATTTTCTCTGGTCATGTATGGCCTCTATGTTATTGACCTCCTTTATTAATTGTTTGTTCGGGGGTGGGTGGGGGTGTTATTCATACTTGCCATTCATTTTTTCCTAGTATTTGGAAGGAAGGGAAAACAATTGCCTTTTACCATTTACGTGTGTGGGATTCTGAACATTCCATGATAATCTCTGTAGCACGGACATTTCAAGTAGGGTAGCATGTCCGTGTCTGACACTCCTTGGACACTTTGCAATGGTCATTTTTTCATTATAAAAAATATTATATATATATTTTTAATTCAAAGTTATTATTAAATAATAAATAGGTACTCATATTTAAAAAATTTTGCCAAGAAAAATTAATAATAAGTATAAAACTAAATTTATACTATATAAATGAAGAATTTTAAAGACTTTAATCAACGTATTGAAGACGTGTCCTGTCAGTACTTTTTTGAAAAATCACTTGTCGGCGTGTCCATATTGATGCTTCATAGATGATAATAGTACTTCATATCGGGTTTTACAATGCTTCCGTTTGCCATTTGTTATCTTCTTTCCCCTTTCTATTTCCAATAAATACAGAGCACATTTAGATCTGTATATAACGTTATTCAATTGCTTGTCTTTCTTGTCATTCAGGTAGAGCACGTTCTGGTATCATTGTGCTGCCGTGTGGTGCCGGAAAGTCTTTAGTTGGCGTTTCTGCAGCCTGCAGAATAAGAAAAAGTTGCCTTTGTTTAGCTACGAATGCTGTGTCTGTGGATCAATGGGCTTTCCAGTTTAAGCTGTGGTCAACCATTAAAGAAGAGCAAATCTGCCGTTTCACATCCGATAGCAAAGAAAGATTCCGTGGCAATGCTGGGGTGGTGGTGACAACATATAATATGATTGCTTTCGGTGGCAAACGTTCCGAAGAAGCTGAAAAGATCATTGAAGAAATAAGAAACCGGGAGTGGGGTTTGCTTCTCATGGATGAGGTAAATTCATATTTGTGGAAGGATTAATTTTATCTATTTTGTATAAATGTGATTTTCCACTATGTTCAGTGAAGATCAATGGGTTACTTGTCCTTTGACATTTTAGGTGCATGTTGTCCCTGCTCACATGTTTCGGAAGGTCATCAGCCTAACAAAATCTCACTGCAAACTTGGGCTTACTGGTATGTGTTAAAACAAAAAATAGCTCCATAGACAATTTAACATTTACCATTCGACATCCTAGTATATTTGCTGAAAAATGAAGGAGAATTTATCGACTGGCTGAATTGCAGCAACACTTGTTAGAGAGGATGAGAGGATCACAGATTTGAACTTTCTTATTGGTCCAAAGCTGTATGAGGCAAATTGGTTGGATTTAGTGAAAGGAGGGTTCATTGCAAATGTCCAGTGTGCAGAAGTCTGGTGTCCAATGACGAAGGAGTTCTTTGCTGAATATCTGAAGAAAGAAAATTCAAAGAAGAAGCAGGTCTGTTGGGTTGAGGAAACATCATTTCAATCTGTAAAATTTTATAAATTCAGATGAGTTAATTCTAAAGGAGCGTACAATTTGTTTTACTCCCTTGCCAATCTGCATGGATTCTTGTGTGCTTCTTGAACAGTCAATGGTGGTTAATTAAAACCATTAACTTAAAAATCCATCCTTGGCATGGCTGAAATGTCTGAAACAACACTTTAGCCAAATTGTCTTAAATGTTCCTATGAATATGATCCTGTTCTTTTTTTTTTTTTGGAATGTTAACAGGACTCTGTATAAAAGTTGGTTGATTTTTCAGTGCTATTGATACATCTTTATAGGCTTTTATTGAAGCAATTTAACCAACTGTTGCTAGCAAATGCTTTCAGTATTAAGTTCGTCACAAGATGTTTCTTGCATCTCTGGACATTCTGTTTTGCATTTTTATTCCATTGATGACACTGCTCTGTCTAACTTAATGAAGGACGAAGATTTATATTTATTCAGTTGTGGAATCTTTACTTCAAACGAAAATTTACTTAGCCTGTTCCTATTGAAATATTTATTCATGTTTTTTTCCTTCTATCTATATATCTGCTTCTTCTAACAACTTGTTTTTTCCTTATTATTTTTCAGGCACTTTATGTGATGAACCCTAATAAGTTTAGGGCTTGTGAGTTTCTTATTCAGTTTCATGAACAGCAACGGGGGGATAAGATAATAGTTTTTGCTGACAATCTTTTTGCACTCACTGAGTATGCAATGAAGCTTCGAAAACCTATGATCTATGGTGCCACAAGGTTTGTGTGTATTTATACTACTGTAAGAGATTTGATGTAGTTATGCTATTTTCACAATGTTATAATGGTCGCCTTGTCATTTTCAGCCATCCTGAAAGAACCAAAATCCTTGAAGCATTCAAAACTAGTCGAGATGTTAACACAGTATTTCTTTCAAAGGTATAAATAGAATTTATTTTTTAACCCATGTTTGTCGTCCTTGAGTGTGCTTAATTCAACTGGCAACTTCGTCACAATTGATTTTGGTTGGATGTTGTCTATTTTCTTCACAACTTGATGGCTTGAACTATGCAAGTTCTTGGGGTTTAGTAAATATGCTTGTGCATGCGCCATGACCTATTTCCTCCTGGCCAATAAACGTGACTGAATGTTTAGCCTTATACTACTGTCACAAGGAGTACTCGTGAATATGCATAATTTTTGGGACTCCATTGCACTCATTTTTATGGATTGAAGATGGTGTCATGGTCATGGTAAATGATATATGTTAGAGATATGCTTTGTGAGAATCAGTTTAAACAAGGGACACAAGGAACTATATCTTAATTGTTTCTGCTATGATCATTATTCCACTTTGTTTCCCTTTAAAATCCTCAACATTAATGAGTCCAATTTATCACTTGGGGAAAGTAATTGTTACTGTGTTATTTACAGGTGGGAGATAATTCTATAGATATTCCTGAGGCAAATGTGATTATTCAGATTTCATCACATGCTGGTTCAAGGCGTCAAGAAGCCCAACGACTGGGGCGTATTCTCAGGGCCAAGGTATGTTCTTTAGCTTTCTGTTTGTCTATCTGTGAATTTAATTATTTTGTCTGTTAATGTGATGACTGACGTATCATCTGCATATTTCTGCTTGAACCAATACTTGGCGATGATGTTGGATGTAGCATTACAGAGAACTGTAATGCAGATCATTTGAAGTTAGTGTCAGCATCTGCAGTGTTAGGGATTGCCATCAAGAAACGTTGAGGCTTATCCAGTTCTGGATGTTCATTTGGTTTCTGAATGCATGAATCTATTAGTAAGCAATGCTAGTGAACCAAATGGCAAGAAAGGGCATATGTAGCTGACCCCAAGTTTATAGAGGGTGGAATGGGCTGGGAAAGTGTTAAGAATGTTCTTAGAATCTTATATGAGGTCCCATGTGCTGATTTATCAGATGGCATTTAGTGTAATGGGGGTAGTTTTGAAAAGAAGATTTGGGAAATGGCTTATATTGAGAAATGTCAAGGGGGATGTTCTACTTGAAATGGAGGGTGTTTGTTGTATATTATTAAAAGATTTTGAATGTTTGATTGTAGATGATTTGTGCCTTTAAACATCTTCCACCCCCACACCACTACCCTATCCCACCCAAAAAAAAAAAAAAAAACATTAACAACATTCTCTTAGTTTTTGGATATTGCTTGTAATTAACATTCCAGTATAACACATGATTCAGTGGTTACATTAAGCCCTTGTTTGGGCTCCATTAAAAATGCATTTTTGAATATTAACATTTTGAAGAATGTGTGGTTAAAAATTAAGAAAAAGTTTTGGGTTTACGTGTAATATTATTTTATTGAAGAATATGTTGTTGAAAATAAGAAAGAGAAAAATGTATTTTTGGAGAATGAAACTCAAACAGGGGCTTAGAGTCATGGTGTATTCTAGCTTTACTTTCTCTCTTTCCACATCTATGGTCATTCATGTGTGTGTTTATTCAGTAATATAATGTCATTTATGATGGAATCTCTCTTACATAATGCAGCCATCGTGGGTCATTGTCAAGTTTATTTTTCAATTGACAGGGAAAGCCTCAGGACATGATAGTAGGGGATAAGGAAGAGTACAATGCATTTTTCTATTCCCTTGTATCCACAGACACCCAAGTGTGCATGTTTTCGCTTTCCAGGTTCTGTTTTTAAATCACTTTGTATGCTGGGATTTGCTTTGCTTAGCTGCATTGTTTCGATGCAGGAAATGTATTACTCGACAAAAAAGGCAACAGTTTTTGATTGATCAAGTTTATAGCTTTAAGGTACAGAGACTCTCTTACATCTCTAGATTTAATGTTCTATTCCTTTACAATGTTCTCTTCTCAACTGTAGCATATTCCTCTAAATCAAATTTTCCATTAATGTTTCAGATGCATATTCTGCTTGTTTATGACTCTTCAACTTGTTTTCAGGTAATCACAGGCTTACCTTCTGACACAACCCGTCCCGAATCGCCCTAGTGGACCCGAAACGTGACATACGCCGATGGTAGATGCGGGCTAGATGCCAGATCCACCACCAAGGCTGACTATGAGT
>CAIGRM010072195.1:0-10063 GCA_903798335.1 Fraxinus albicans | reverse complement strand
AGACTCTCTTTTCTCATGGAATAGCGTATCAAACAGGGAGTCCTGGAACCAACCAAAAAATGAAGAAAAAAAGCTAATTAAGAATGAGTTTCATGAAGAAGTCAGTATGCAACAAAACTATTTGAAGATTTAGTTTTCTACCTCAGTTGTAGAACTTCGCCTTGCCATATGGTTGGACTGTACACCTTCGCCAAAAAACTTATCGAAATCACCTTCATTCTCAAATCCTTTATTCTTTACTTCATTGGCCCTTTGTGGTCGTTCTTCATTTGTGCTTTGACTTTCGTGAAGTGTCTCCTGTTTTCCTTTGAGTTCTCTCACATTTGGATCTACCTTCTTTTTTCCTAGAGAAATTTTTATATTTCCAATTCTCTCCGAATATGGTCTATCATTTGCACTCGTCACATGTTTCAGTTTCCCTGTTCTATCAGTATTTGCATCATACTGGGCTTTACCCATGGCAAAATCTTCAAGTTCATCAATTGAAGATTGAACTGAGCCGTTTCCTGCATTTTGTTCCACAGAACCAGCAAATGGCCAAGAAGCATCTCCCTGGGATACAGAGGATTCAAAAAATAAAAATGGATCATCCACCAACATGGAATCTGAGTTTGATGAATGCCCACTTGACTGCTTTGTGTCGGAGTGCGCTCTGTGTAAAGGTTAATTTACAAGGATGGGTATCTTTATCAGAAAATTAAAAGAGAAACGAATGTACAGTAAGATAACACTTAGTTTAGTTGTTTCTACATAACAGATAACAAGACAGTTATTTCAGGCACTTTAGGTACAAAACCGCTGCATCACTTGATGTCAACAAATCACTCATGATCGATGCACATGTACTAAGTTCGCAAGCTATGGATACAATTATTGTTAAATCAATTTTTGTTTTTTGCTGTTGAGCCATAAATCAAAAAGCTTTAAGTGCTTAGATTCGCCATGGTACATTTGTTTAGAACAGAAAGCAACATAAACCAATATCACTCCTCTCAAAGAAGCTTGCTGAAAATCTGAAGTTAATAAAAGACCAAAATTTTGGCATTTCACCTGTGGGTTGTTCTTAGACTTTGTCTCTTATTGATTTCCTACTTTACTTTAAAGGTTTAGCTTTAGAATGGGGGTATACATATTCATTCTGAATTTTTTTAGTTATCAGGCCACTGCAATGCAGGCAATGGGCCAAGCACGTAGAAATTCCAAAAGATAAAATTTGAAAAAATGCCTCACACCAAGCACCTCTATGAAAATTACATTTCTAAAAAAAGGGGGATCACAACCAGAATTCTAACTATTTTCTACACGTTTCATAAAAATATTACCTCAGCCATAACAAAATAAAGCTGTGTCTTATTCCCAATACATTTTTCGGTTGGCTGATGAATTATTTTTTTCCACTTGTGTGGTCCCATATGCTGAAAGATCCAATGCAAACAAATCCTTTGCAACCACACTAGGGTTTGTTAATTTTGG
This sequence comes from Fraxinus albicans, assembly GCA_903798335.1. NCBI lineage: Eukaryota > Viridiplantae > Streptophyta > Magnoliopsida > Lamiales > Oleaceae > Fraxinus > Fraxinus albicans. The sequence goes on along the minus strand of CAIGRM010072195.1, from coordinate 8,590 downwards.
CCTACCTATCTTCTAACACATTCTTCCAAGATCACATCAGTGTCATGAATGAAAGCTTCTCTATGCATAAGCAAGACATGTCTCAAACATCTAGGTTCTCTTCCCTTTAATCTATTCTTCTATCGGTGCCATGTCCAGTTGCTAGCTTATTCTTTTTCTATAGCTTATTTATTATATTGTAGACACACATCCATCTTTACATCTTTTTTTTTATAACCGTGCATGTCCGGGCCAGCTTGCGCGCACCTCGACTAATTCAACGGCCCCCTGAAACTTACGGTAGGGTACTCACCTCAGTGCCCCTGAAGGGATTCAAACTGGTGACCATTGGAGAGCAAATCCAAGATCTGACCAATTGAGCAACCCCTTAAGGTTTTTACATCATCATTTCCACTACAATCACGTTATTGACATTTTGTTCTTTTGAAAACCCAACAACCAATACTATTAAGCATAGAAGTTATAACTTTTTATGTAGAACTTGATTTTTAACTTTAGAGGATTATCCTCACATAGAATCCCTCTAACACTACTCCATTTCATCCAACGAGGTATTTAAGAATCCAATATATTCAGCATCGAGTCCTCTACCTTGTAAATATTGGAACCTAAACATCTATTTGAATCAGTCTTTAGGTCTATTATAACTATGTCTTTGATGAATAGCATACACAAAAACCTCATCTTGCCTCGTAAGCTCCTCCATGACTGAAGAGGTACATACAGGGAAGGAAAACCTTGATGCAATTGTATAGTGATAAAGATATTTCTACTCCTACTACATCTCATATTCATGATCGCTCTATATGACACATCCTTCATAATCAACATATCGACCAATTTTCTTGCGAGCACCCCATAGAACTTCCTAGGACACCCTATCATAGGTTTTTTTCTAAATTAATAAAAACAATTTGCAAATCTTGTTTATTTCCTATATAACTCTCCATCAATCTCCTAAGCATGTGAATGCTCTCTATACTAGGCATAATTTCAAAGTGGTTATTTTGAGACCACAGGTAATATCCTAATTTGTCCTCCTTTTACTCTTCAAAATCTCATTCAATGCTTTTGTCAACCATAAAATATCCACCTCACCAGACACTTCCATACTTGAGAATTCCATGAGCACTAATTGCTTCTCAGACAAACCCTCTTCATAGCCTTTTTTGGTTATGAAACCTAAACTATTTAAGTATGATTAACATTCTTATCTGCTGTGGAGTTTAACAAATTACCATCCTTCAATCAAATTAATTTTCGAAAAAATTCCTCCATATTCAATCATCTCATTTCTCATAAGCAAATTCTTTGATTTCATTTTTAATACAGTTAACTTGGTTTAGATCTCTACTTCATGCTCCCTTTGGCGAGATACCAATTACATAGTCAATAATTTTCTCATCATCATTGGAACCAAAATAACTATAAAATTTAACAATAAAATCTCTCATATACTTCAGCATGAGAGTCCTAAATTATCCCCTTGGCTTCAAGCCTAGTTGACTTAATCTTTCAAAAAGACTCGACATTTTAATGTTTTAGCAAATTTTAATAACATTCTATTTTAGTCTGATGTGTTACTAAACCTTCTTGATCCACCACCATATATTAGGTGATTACTCTGCCTTTAAACTTTATTAATATGGCATCACTACTTTCACATGTGCCTAGCACCTTATTCTATATTGTGTTACGATCTCTTTATATATCTCTTCTTCCTTCCTTCAAAACCCTATCCTCAAAAATGCGCTTGTTTTCTCCCCACAGATATCAGCATCTTCATTCTATGAAGTCGAAGCTCTTTGGTCCTTCGTTCCCTTTCTTAAAAACCACATCAAGCACTGCTAACCTATATTGTGTGGTTAAAGTCTGACTAGAAATTACATTATAGTCCTTGCCCAAAGATCTAATTACCCTCCTCGTAAGGATGAATCCATTTTTACTAACTTGAGTCTAATTTTAAAAGTTATAAAGTTGGAGTCTCTCTTTTTGAAGCATATATTCGCTAGCAAATCATAAGCCAACCTTAAGTCAAAAAATAGCATTGACTACTTCATTCAAAGACAACATTTCCTTGTGCTCTTTCATATCCTAAATTACCTCTCGACATGAAAGTTCAAATCCACCCCGATAAAAATCCTAAATTAACAGGGGGTTTGCGTGAATCAATTCTTCCATGTCTTCCCAATACATTTTCTTCGTTGTCTTATCTAGTCTTGTTTCTAGGGCATATGGGCTAATAATACTTCTTGAAAGAAGTGTAAGTAATATGATCATCCGATACCATTTAACAATAATCCAGAATTTAAAGTCATGATAGAATCAACAGATTTTCCAATAATCCTGAGTTTGAGGTAATTGTATAATCAAGAAAATGATTCACAGCTGAACTACTGCATTGCGATCACAAAATAAACACAAGCAAATAAATTAACAGAAACGTATAGATGAAATTAAAGTACATTTAGCACATACCCATTATTCGATGGGCTAGTTCCTTCAAATCCAGGGATCAGATCATCAAATCGTGGCCCATTTTCCTCCTTTTTTCCCTTCAAACCACTTGATTTCGTCCCAAAATTCCCTAACAAATCATCAACAGAATTCGTTCCTTTTGGCGCTGACCACAACAAGTCATCATGCCCATTGGAACCGAATGAATTCTTATCATTGGAAGAATTAGTCGAACTCTTAAACACGGAATCCAAGTCAATGCCTCCAGATTGATTTGTACTCGAAAAGGGCCCGCCGAAAATATCATCATCATCAAAATAATTGTGCGATTTTCGATTGCTGATATTGACATTGGATCTGAAAATCCCATCAAGATCATCAACAATAAAAGAGGAATCATTAGATATCGTTGAATGGGTGCCTAAGCTTTGAGGGAATCCATCACTGCTGCTGAAATTGGGTTTCGACTTCAATTTGGCCATGGGAGCTGATTTCCCTTGGGATTTGAACCCAATGCTCTCAACCAAACCTCCAAATTCATCCATTCTTCAACTGAGTTTGTAATAATACTATCAAACAACCTATGAAAGAAGAAATGCTTGAAAAGAAAATTACGGAAAAGTGGAAATGCCCTTGAAATAGTATGTATGTGTACTTTTGGTGGAGAAGAGATATGAGCGGCAAAAATGGAGATATATTAACAAATTAATGGATGAAAATAGAGAGATCGTATGGATGAATCATTGAATAGATAAATGGATTTTACTTGTTTTGGTGAGTATTTTTGGATTGCTAAATTCTCTCCTCTCTCCATGCATCGGTACAGCAACGCGTGGAAAGATTCCTGGAGGGGAGAGAGAGAGAGAGAGATGTCAACGATTTAGGTAAAGGTGGACGGTGGAGGCCAGATGTGGTGGTCGGCTGGTTCGAGCTGGCGGGGACGGGGTGGGGATTGGTGTGGGCCTCACTGTTATGCTTGACGTGCCTTCAACCTTCAAAGAATTCGGTCCTTCGAAAAACCGGATCTGGCTATTCTAATTGAATCATCTCACATCTACGTCTTGTTTTATATAAATTTTGACATTATATCACGTATCGACACATGATTGAACAATTTTTAGAAACAATACACTTTTTCGTCCAACACTTTTTAAATTTGTACACAATGTACATCATGATGTAACCTACGAAATGTACACTATAATTCATTCTAATTCGGGTCAGCTCACCAGCTTTCGTATCAATAATAAGTGCATTGTGTCAAGCTAGATAATCGAACTCAATGATCCGTAACTATCAGCCTAGTCATTCCAACGAGTTTGAGTTGGCTTATCGAAGTAGACAAGTTTTGTTCGGTAGGAATTAAAAGCCAAAACACTGCCAAGTTGCTTTACTCTGTAAAGACCATACAATTCAAAAAGATGTTATCATGCTTAATTCAGCATCAGACTCTTTGATACACTCAGCTATGTTCGGTAGAAATTAAAATCTAAATTTTAATTTAAATCAAATTCAATAATTAATTTTTATCGCATATTTAATAGAACCCTCAACTTTTCTACCACACATTTCATTATTTTTATCAAAATTTACCGAGAATCTGATTTAAATCCCCATCAAACAAGGGTAATATGATCAAATGTTATATAACTCGGAAAGAGGCATAATTCAGCATTAAATTTTTAATACTCTAATAAGATATGATACATTCGATCGTGTATATGACCCAAATGTTAGCACAATGTCCAATTTAATTCTAGTTCTAAGGATGTGATCGTCAAGGTAAAATCGATCGTTCTCTACCATCTATACCACTCATTAACCGTCATTATACTGCAGATTTTTCGATGTTTCCAAGTTCACTAATTTGACCTATGATGTCCAAGGAAATTCAATGTCAACATGGGCAATTATCTACGTTCCAAGTGAGCTTTAAAATTTTAAAGAGAAGTGCTACATGTACATAAATCTATACATAATGGTGTCCATAATTACACGTGGCACTGAATTCAACCATTAATTCAAATATCACACTTTCACATCAACAATAGGATTTTGTCAACATTACATTATGGACACTATTATGTACATGTAGACTTTTCCAATTTTAAATATGTATCACACTTTGGAAAAAATTGAAGACATGAAATAAATTCAAATTATGCTAACCGTACGTCTTATTGGATTTTTGTGCTCCAGAAAAGAAAAGGAAAAGAATTGAGGATTTGTCTAAGAATCTAGAACTTGTTCCGGACTCATACCAAACGTGATGTAAAAACATTACTAACATCTATGACGATGAAAGTTACTGTTGAATTGCAATTAACCCCCTAAAATTATGAGTCGGTTAAAGGTAAAATCGGAAATTTTAATCGGTAGTGAACCCTTTACAATTTTTTGTTCAATTCAGGAATGGTTCGATTCCATCAATAAATGCAGAATCGTTTGCCTCTATAGTCTATATGCAAATTTTCATTGGTATTCAATTCAATACGATCCGATTCTCATCAGAACTGGAATGAAATGGACCTTGCCCAACCTTGGGTCAAGCATTATCCACTTCAAAGTGTCCAATTAACATATCTTATTAAAGTTAAGATGTCCATTTATCACATAAGAAAATACAATAGGGGCAAAAACATTTGTACCTATTCAAGTTGACCAACAGCACATTTCCTTGCTTATTCAAAAGCCTTTCCTTCAATCTAAAACGTGCACTTTGACCACAGCAGCCAATATTGATGCTGACTGTAAACTTTTCAAACCAAAATCTTACATAAAACTACATAAACATGAAAACCCACAAATTTTCTTGAAAAATTAACAAAGAAAAACATTATGGGCAAGTCTCAGTTTCTCACTTTTATCCACATGTTCTTCTATTTAATCATTCATTCTGCAAATTCTTCATGCCCCATTGATTTCAATTATGTTGAAACCTTCCCATGGGACACGACCCTCTGCCATGAACCTGTTCAAACCAGTTGCTGCCAAACTCTACGCAGCGTTTTTGGCATGGGACTTGCCCAATATCTCAAAGAAAGCTCAATGTTTTATCTCCCAAATGAGAATTCTTCATCTTCTTGCATTGCCAACTTCCAAGAAAAGCTGTCCAACGTGTCCATGTCTCGGTCCCTTTTCAGTTCGTGCTTTAATGATACAAGTGAGTTTGCTAATGGGCCTTCAAGTTGTGCTGGAATTACAACAACACAAGATTGGATCGAAAAGGTTGGATCATCAAGTTTGCTGGATTCATCTTGTAACGAAGACTTAACAGGATTGACTCGGTGTAGTTTGTGTTTAGATGCAGGAATGCAAGTGACTTCATACCTGGTTTCATTAGATCGCAATTCCACCAAATGCTTCTACTTCACTATCTTCTATGCTGCTGCTGTTGTCAACGATTTCGGGCCGGAAGATCCAAGGACCGCTGCTTGTGTACTAGGCCTGCCCTTGGCTACCTCATTTAGTGACAAAAAATCGAACCACTGGAGCCCAAAAGCTGTACTGAAACTGGTTTTCGGGTTGGTGGGAGCTGTTATAGGGATCTTTGTTGCACTTTTTGTATTCATGGTTTACAGAAAGTGGGATAAACAAAAGAAACAGGATGTAATGCATGAACAGTATGTGAGTTCTGTAAAGTCAAGGATTTTGCCCAAAACATGTGCCAAATGGTTTCATATAACTGAGCTAGAACAAGCCACAAATGGATTCTCCCAAAGCAATATGATTGGACAAGGTGGATATGGGATTGTATATAAAGGAACACTTTCAGATGGGACTGAAGTGGCCATCAAGCATATTCTTGATTTGGATACAAAAGGGGACGACGAATTTATCAATGAGGCACAGATCATAAGCAAGATAAGACATAGAAATCTTCTTTCTCTTCGGGGTTTTTGTGTCACGAGCAGTCAATTCCAAGGCAAAAGAAGATACTTAGTATATGATTTCATGCCAAATGGAAGCCTTGGTGATCATTTATTTTATGACAAGACTCGATTGTCCTGGCCTCAACGCAAGAACATAATTCTTGACGTGGCGAAAGGGCTTGCTTACTTGCATTATGGAATCAAACCAGCGATTTATCATCGTGATATAAAGGCTACAAACATACTTCTAGATGATGACATGAAAGCAAGAGTGGCAGATTTCGGATTGGCTAAGCAAAGTGCAGAAGACCAGTCTCATCTAACCACAAGGGTGGCTGGAACATATGGATATTTGGCACCGGAATATGCTCTCTATGGACAGTTAACAGAGAAGAGTGACGTTTATAGCTTCGGCATAGTGATTTTAGAGATTATGAGCGGAAGAAGGGTGCTTGATGCAACAGAATCTTCAAGACTTCTAATCACGGATTGGGTGTGGGGTTTTATGAAATCAGGAAAGATTGAAGAAATTTTCCATGAGTCGATAAGAAGAGAAGGACCAAAGGGAGTAATGGAGAGATTTGTTCGTGTTGGCATTCTCTGTGCTCATGTGATGGTAGCCCTTAGACCTACCATTGCTGATGCTCTAAAGATGCTCGAGGGAGATGTCGACATCCCACGATTACCTGACCGGCCATTGCCTCTCAGCCACGAGTCGTTTCGATCTGCAATACCATACAATGTGACTTGGTCTTCATCACGGTACAGTGTATTCAACAGTTTGACATCAGAAGCAAAGTCAAGCATTAGCAGTAATGAAAATCAGATACAGCAGAAATTCTAAAGTGCAAGTTTCTTGCAGTCAGAAAATGCAACTTGCCTAACATAAACTGGGATTACCAAATCAAACTTTTCGACTCTTACTTTTTCTGATAATCTGTTGATTATGTATATAACAAATTATTCCTAGTAAATTTGGGTCAGATATATGTATCCTTACGCGCCAAACTTTCATTCTACACGGATAACCCATACGTCAGGAATAAAATTCCTCATTGTTCAAATACGAAAAATCAAGTTTGAGTTAATCCTTCTAAGGTTTCATCTTAAAAGGTTAAGATGAGTCATCCAAGCCCCTGTAAATTAGTTTATATTTTCATCTTTAACACACTTACGTTATCAAACTGCAAAAGCTCAAACAAATAATCGATCGGTTCAGACGAGCAGCATTCAAGTCGAATTTTACAATGGTGTTCTCGAACGGGCCACCAAGATCGTTTAAATTCACAAATAACAATCAGTTACTACTCCATTTAACAAAATCAACCTTTCAGCATAAAACGCAATACATAATAATTTACATAAAAGTGGGTGCGGTGATAGCAAAAGCAAAAAAGATCACGGAATTTAACAAATAAATCAAATATTCCAATGACAGCAAAAGCAAAAAGATCGTTGAGTAAAACGACTAAATCAAAACTAAATTTCATCATACCTTTAGAAAAATAGTCCTAAGATTTGATTTTTCTTTTTCCGTAGTATCGTTCTCCCAAATTTAACTTAAAAATCCATCAAAAACAATCGATAAAGAAAAGTTACAAAACCCATTTCGTCCGGTGTGTAAACCAAATCGAACTCCATTTACACTACTCACCAACATAAAGCATGAATTTAGGCCCCACAGCCGACCCAATAGGACATCACAACTTGGCGATGTTGTCAACCATGTAGTACATGATGTAGTACATATACCTTAAATTCATGCGGACCATGCTACATGCACTACATGGTTCACTACATCGTCAAGTGGCGACGCCCTATTGGAGGATCGACTTCTAATTTTTATAAATAAAAATTTCTTTTCTTTTCTATTCTTTCGTTGGGTTAGGGGTATATTATAAATTAGGGTCCACTTGATTGCAAATGTGGAAAATTGGTAGAAAGAAAATAACTTATAGGCAATTGAATTGTCAAAAAATTGTTTTATTGGGAATTGTAATTAATTGTGTTTGATTTATATAATTTTTTACTTCAAAAATGTTTAAAGTTTGGTATTCGTTTGACTTTATTTTCATGAAAATTGTCCATTAAAGTGATAATTTCTTTTACTATTGGGTCTAGAATTTGTTTAACTTGCCAAAAAAAAAATTATCATGCCGAATACCATTTGTTTGGCTTTATTTTGCATGAAAATTATTATTAAAAGTTATAATTTTTTTTACCATTAGATCTAGAATTTTTCCTTATTACCAAAAAAAAAA
>CAIGRM010072138.1:620-11918 GCA_903798335.1 Fraxinus albicans | reverse complement strand
AATTTTCCCTCAAATTAATGGAAGCTCGTGGTTTCAGGTTGACACCAAATAAAAAAGATTTCGACTATAGATTTCCGTGCAATAGCTCCGGACGAGAGGGTACTTGTAATATTTAGACATGAGACATAGCGGATGTTAAATGCTATTGGATGTGTCACTTTTTATTGACAGTTCGAAGCGCATCATGCTATGACAGAATAACAAAATCTACTGCTTTTTAGCTGATAGATTATTTTTGGTTAAACTGTTTACAACTTATCAATGGATATAATCATTTTGGTATGAATAGATTATCAATCATGCTACATGTATGTTAACTTTTATATTAAATTTGACATTCTTTGACGTAGAATTTATCATATTAATTGATTTTTAAAACACTCTTTCACATCATTGACAAGATTTTTGACATATGGGGGGATGTCTACAAAAATGTATTAGTAGTTTAATTGATAGTTTACTTGTTTGGGCATGAATGTTCTTATTTGGACATCTTTTTTAGGCTACTAGATTTATGTGGGCCAATTTCAGTTGTCTAGCCCATTTAAAAGGGTAGTTTTGGCTGGACCTATTTCAATTTAAACTGTCATGCACCGTTACTGCGCCTTACACCTCGAAGGTGCCTTCACCGTCACGCAGCTGACGTTGAAGTAAGTGAACATGTCCAAGGTTGGGCCCACCGACGGCTGCTACAAAATTACGAATGTAAAAAATACGTGAAATACATTTCTGATGTCAATAACATTAGGGAATCATCGACTCCCCTCGTAATGGACCGTTCCTGTATAACGGCCACCAGATTTTTGAAAGTTCTGTTAGATCAAGAAACAATGGTCTTAATAAAAACAGTATCCAATGTGAACTTCTTCTAAACTATATGCCGTTTATGTGAAAATTGTATAATAGATAGAAAAAATTATGTTTACTTACGATGGTACTGATGCAATTCATCAATAAAAAATTAGATTGAAATGTTGCTTGTTCAACGCTAAATGTTCATCTTATGCAATTCGTAGAAAAAATCCTTACTAATTTTTACCTAATCGATCAAATGTTTATATCGAATCGGCGTCACTATTCTTTATAACTCAAGAACGTAATTTCAACTAGTATAGAAAATATGCGGAGAAAGCTTTCAATTTTGAATGGCTTCTATAACTACATATACAACTTTCTTGACTTTTCGAAAAGTCTGTTCCCACCGATCTCGCAGCTTGATTGGCCTGCTACGATGGTGGGATTTCTCCCATTTCCTGTCCTAACCAACAATATAGTTAATTCTACATAGTACTGATGTTCACTAATTTTTTTTTTTTTAGAAATACGAGAGGGATGAGTGCCTATAACCCGTATAACATGGTTAGGTTTTCTCGTAGAACGTCGAAAGATGGTCTAACATTGCTATTAAATACCATTAGCATGGTGCACTTTTTCTTTTTCTTTTTTTTTTTCTTTTTGGATTGGTAAATATAAATTCTTTTGATCAAAAATTCTTGTAAAAGTGTACCGGGTATACCGGGGCAAAACAAAGATCAAATGATATATAAATGACAAAGATCTATCAACTCAAAATTAGAGACTCAAAATGAACCAAAACATTAAGATACAAAGAGAACATGACTTTGTATACATGTATTTTAATCTGTCTCACGATGCTATCAATACATGGTTTGAGATCCTCAAAATTCATTGTATTCCGCGTCATCCAAATTTGGTAGACCGTGCAAGCAAGAGCGTTTTTCTTGGCTTTAGATTGCCAAGATATGCCTCGGGCTTCTTTCTTCATCCACTTCAATGTACTAAGGCCCCGTTCGGTATGAATTAAAATTCAATTAAAATTGAAAATATGGTCGTTATTGGGTCCCATTCGTCTAATAAAAGTCAACAATAACGGCTATATTTTCAATTTTAATCCGATTTTAATCCCTCCCATACAAGGCCTAAATATAGTAAATCCAGTCTAATTCTTATTATATTGGTTGTCCGTTTTATGATTCTTTGGGTCCCATTCGTCTAATAAAAGCCAACAATAAGGGCTATTTTTTCAATTTTAATCCCTACCGAACGGCCCTTAAGTATTGTTGTCATTGAACTCCTCATTTCCAACCAACATTTGATCTATCCCCAGATGCTTGAAGCCCAAACACATTGAAAAGGTAAGTGCCGACCCGTTTCAAAGTGTGAACCACAAAAGACACACATCCTATCAATGTTTAGATGCACCAACTTATCATTCATAAGAAGCTTAGACTACGCAGCCAACCACAGCATGAAGAAGAGTTTTGGAGTGATGTAAGGTCTCCAAATCTCCTTCGTCTATGCCCTTATCTCCCCATTCGGCCTAAAAAACTACTATGCACTATCCATACAAAAATGGCCAGAAGCTATCCATTTGGACAGCCTATGAACTGCAGCTTGGTCGGTGAGTTCTGGCCCTCTAAGCTGATTTTGAATGTCCAACAGTTTCGTGTTTAAAGGAGAGTGATCTTTCTTTGTCACACAATTCCAAATACTAGCCCCACTGAGGTAAATTTGATTAATCCATTTAATCCATATTGTGTCTTTCTTCCTATGGATATTCCAAAGGGACTTTGAAAGAAGTGTTGAATTCCAGCATTTTATGTCTCTAAATCAAAATCCACCCTCATGTTTTGGCAAGCAAACCTTACTCCAAGAAACCAACGGTTTATTAGTACCCTAAAGGAAGTTTCGGCATAAACTAGTGATCTTTGAAGCAACAACGGTTGGGATAGGAAATATGGAAAGCCAAAAATATTGCACGCCTTGAAGAATGGTTCTTATAATTTTCGCTCTACCCGCATAGGATATAGATGCCTTAGACTAACCACAAATGTAAGCTGTGATTTTGTTGAGAAAAGAGTCATAAGAGCTAATTTTCAACTTCTTCGCAACAAGTGGGATCCCCAAGTACCGAAATGGCATGGATCCCTTGGACATATTAGTTAATTCATAGATCTCCTCAAGCTGTTGCCCATGAACCCCAACCGTATACATGCTAGACTTGTTAACATTCATCTTTAATTCCAACATGTTTCCAAACTTGGACAAACAATCCATCAAGATACCAACCGAAATTGGATATCCTCTAGCAAAGAGCATCAAATCATCCGCAAATGCCAAGTGTGTAATCTTTAAAAGACCACATTTAGGGTGATAGTTGAACTCACTATTCTCCGTAGCTTCCTTCAACATTCTTGAGAAATACATAACATTCTTGAAAAATACTCAAGGCAAATGACAGAGAGAAATGGCGAGAGAGGATCACATTGACGAAGACCCTTTTTCCCTTTGAAGAATCCATGGAGGCCACCATTAAGCACACTAGAATATGAAGGAGTAAAAATACATTCTATCACCAAACCGATGAACTTCATAGGAAGCCAAGACCATGAAGCACACTATTGAGAAAGTCTCAATTGATCGAGTCATATGCCTTCTTAAGATCAATTTTTAGAAGGCATCTAGGATCTACCATCTTACGATTGTATTGCCTCAAAAGCTCTAGAGTAAGATGGATATTCTCCATCATACTCCTTTGTTCCACAAATGCACCTTGAGCTTAATCTACAATTGATCCAAGGATAGGCCCCAACCGAGATGCAAGGATTTTAGTGATTACTTTGTAGAACACATTACAACATGCGATCGGCCTGATAGAATTCTGGTAGTAGAGTCATTTTAGGATGAAGTGATATACCAACTGTAGGACTCTCATTCTCTTAGGTTTGAATAAGCCTTGATAAGAGAGAGAGAGAGAGAGAGTCAAGGGCTGCCTGGAATGAGGTTTTAGTCGTACCTTCTAGGAAGATGATCAGAGAGATGCCGAATACCGAGGAGGTAAGCCCGAGGAGGTCACGTGGCATTTGGGGCAAAGTAAGAAGTTCATGCTCGAGCATGGTGCTCAAGCTACAACCAGGATTGGTATCATCAACGTGTATTATTATTTTATTGAAGAATATGTGGTTAAAAATAAATTTTGAAAGAATGTACGTGATCAATCAAGGGCTGAATGTTAAAAAATTAAATTTTGAGAATAATGGGCTCAAACGAGAGCACAGTTTTCTAATTCAAAGCGTACCAAAAAGGAGCCGACAATAGCGGATAGACGAAAATACAGGTGTGCTTCAACCCCGTCCCTTTCTTCACTTCATTATCCTATAACACTAATTCAGCCTTCTCAATCTTTCTCCTTGGAATTCCATTACAGTATAGAATTCAAACAAACTTAAATTCATCACCTGAACAAATTTTACTCGCTGAAAAGACATATACAAATCATACTATAGTATACTCCTGGAATTATATATAGTAGTATCATTCAAGAAGGGTTAATGAATGAAAATAAAGCAGAATCTAGTTTTTGGAATTTGGGTCTGGGCGGTTATTTGTTTGGATCGTGGGAATGAAAGATCGTAAAAAACGGAGTAGTTTTGTGCCGTGGGGCTCTTTTTTCCGGTGTACCCTTCTTCTTCTCTTCTTCTCCGGCTTCACTTTATCCACTCTCCGGTTGCTCTTCAGAGGTAATATCTTGTGCTAAAATCTTGGAGAAATACTTTTTGGGTAGTTTAATCAAAATTTCTTTTTCTGGGTTTGCTTTAAATTTATTGCAATTTATGATTATTTGTTTTTTGGATCGAAGCAGAAAGGTTTCATCCAAGATTGGTGTCGACATGGAGGATGCCGCCGATGAAAGTGGTCGCCGGCGAGTCACCTTCAACTCCGGCTATCTCAATTCAAGAAACCGTTATTTTTCCAGACCAGGCTTTGGTTTACCTAAAATACCCTTCATCCACTCTCTTATTCACCAAAGATGACATAGACTGTATATATTTGCTACCCAACTCATCTAAGCCCCAACTCAAGCTCTCTCCAGTATCATTGGACGGTCAATATTCCGATCACCAGACTGTACGGTGCCCGCGTCAGCCACGTGGCACGATAGTGTCTCTAGCGCTTAAATCCAAGGGTAACCTCCTGCCTGCGCCCACCACACTTAGGTGGGATTCATTGGCTTATGAAGCTATAATTGATCGTGATAACACCACTGTTGTTTTTGTTAAAGGGCTTAGTTTACGGTCAGGAAGAGTTTCTGATCCATCTAAATTCAAGTGCTTGTACGGCTGGGATTTGAGGAAACCAAAATCTGTTTTGTGGTCCGAGGTTGTATCGGTTGCTCAAGAAATTGTAAGATGCAAAACCCCTTTGAGGATATTGAATAGTCCACAAAGATTTAATACTAGTATTAAGGTTTCAATTAGGATGATTGGTAGACAGACACTCAAGTCTATTGCTAGGCCGAAAGTTCGATTGTCCGACCCTAGACCATCGTCCAAGAAACAGCACGAGATGTGCATATGTACAATGTTGAGGAATCAAGCTAGGTTTTTGCCCGAATGGATCGTGTATCATTCCCGAATAGGGGTTCAACGTTGGTTTCTATATGATAACAATAGTGACGATGATATTGAAGATGTGGTCGAGTTATTAGTGGGTGCAAATTATAATGTTACTCGACATGTGTGGCCTTGGATCAAGACTCAAGAGGCAGGGTTTGCGCATTGTGCACTCCGTGCTAGGGATTCGTGTGAGTGGGTTGGATTCATTGACGTTGATGAGTTCTTTCACTTGCCTTCGGGGTTGTCAATGTATGATGTTGTTAGGAATCAATCTAGGCCTAGTGAGGTAGCTGAATTACGTGTGTCGTGCCACAGTTTTGGCCCCTCAGGTCTTAAAAAAGTTCCCGTGAAAGGCGTGACAGTAGGGTACACTTGCCGGTTGGCTGGTTGGGAGAGGCACAAGAGTATAATGAGGCCTGAGGCACTGAATCCTTCATTGATCAATGTGGTGCACCACTTTCACTTGCAGGCTGGGTTTCGGTACGCTAATATGGATCGAAATGTGCTGGTGATAAATCACTACAAGTACCAAGTATGGGAAGTGTTCAAGGAGAAATTCTATAGGAGGGTGGCTACCTATGTGTCCGATTGGCAGCAAGAACGAAATGTTGGTTCCAAGGATCGAACACCAGGTCTAGGTACAAAAGCTGTTGAACCAGCCGATTGGTCGACCAGATTTTGCGAGGTTGAAGACACGGGCTTAAGGGATCGTGTATTGAAGATGTTCACTAACCCGAAAACAGGTCGATTGCCATGGGAGCACCCAATGAGCACAAGTGATAGAAGAGTGCTGCTGTGAATTTGGAGGAGTCGGTCTTCTTTTTCTCTGTTTCTTTAAAAAATTTCTCTTTTTTGTGTTGTGTACTTCACTACTTCCACTACCCATATACTGCTAGCTGCATAGACAGAAAACTAGTACATATTCATTGTTTGTACATATATTTGACTAGACAATCCAGAAAGAAATGAAAATTTTTAAGCAGCATTTAGATGTTGATTTGAAGAAATCAGTCTCTCGAGCAATTTCTGTACTTTCGTGATCGATCAGACATTCGACCCTAAGCACCTTGTACTTATTCTCGATAGTTCTGTACAACTTCTTCACAAATGTACGAAGTTTAAAAGTCCACATTACTTGTGAAGTCCCAAATTCATTATTTAGTGCAGGACATAATATTTAAAGTGACAAAAAAAAAAAAAAAATCCTAAAGAGTGGTTATTGTCTCCCAATTCATCACCTTATTTGTTAATCAATGGCAAAACTTGAAAATGACGTGACACCCACTTGAGTTTGTTCTTCATTTCGAGCTTTGAAAGTGAGTCCAGATGGGGGGAATTATTCTGGTCTTAAGCAAAGTTGTCCTGCTCGATCATAAAAGAAAAATGAAAATACTAAGTTACAGAGATGCAAATTTTTTGGTAATTCAAATGAATTTAGTGGAAATTTCTTCACGTTGATACCTATTATTCAAATCATTTTTGTGACTTGTGTGCTTAAAATTGGTCTGATGGTATCTATCACGTTGTTTGTTCTTAAGCTGTCGTGTCAGGTACTACACGTGACGTGATAGCACCTGACTCATTGGGGAGATCTGGATCTGTGTAGCCGGTTGTAGTTGTTTCTTGTGAAGTGGTTTTATTTATGTTGTACTTAAACCAATTGAACGAAAAGTCCTAAGAAAGTCATGACGTACAACTCTAATTGGGAAAGTCTTGTTTCTACCTTCTGTTTATAAACTACCCATTATACGATCACGTTACACATACATTCTCCTTTACGTTAAGTTTGACACTCTTCTTTATGACATACACCATAACTATTGATTTTTACAACATTATTACATCAATGTCCAAATTTTGACACACGGGAGGAAATGTCAAGTAGAATGTAAACAACAATGTACACAGCGCTTAATAATTTATTAAGAATCCATTTGACATGACTTTTGTTTTTGTTTTCACTTCCTATAGAAGAGCTTTTGAAAGAAACCATGTTAATTTTCATTTGAAAACTAATTTTTTAAAGAGCTTTCTATTTCGAAAATGCTTTTAAAGAATGTCACATTGAATTAGCTTTCTCTAAAAACTCTGCTAATTAAAAGAAACATTTTCATAAAATTAATCAAATGAGTCCAAAAGCAACTTTTGAGTCTCAAAAGCTCATTTTGACTTTTCAAAACTCATGTCAAACGGTCCCTAATAATTATTGCTTAAAGATGAAAGAAAGGTATAAAGAAAAACTTGGGAAATAAATGAACATGTTGTGCTATATATATATATATATATATATATATCACAACTTACATATTTGTTTACCAATAAATAATGTGATGAGATATGACTGAATCGAAATTTTACCAACCAACTAAAAAACATAGAAGTCCCTCACATTCTTTTTACCACCTCATCAATCTGTAAAAGAAAATGTAACTTATTGTTCTTTTTCAAAATACTTTTGGAATGGATGTGAGTAGAGGATGGCGTTTAGAATATCTGTAGTCTAATATCGAGCACTACAATATATCTTGGTTTAACTTAGATGCACGAAGTAAATTTAAGGTATAATTCATGATTCTCAGACATTATGATAATAAATTATGTATGATCAAGAAACAGATTACACAAATGAAATCAAGTTCAAGATTTATGTAAATAGATACTGGCAA
The DNA here is from genome assembly GCA_903798335.1 of Fraxinus albicans. NCBI lineage: Eukaryota > Viridiplantae > Streptophyta > Magnoliopsida > Lamiales > Oleaceae > Fraxinus > Fraxinus albicans. Next base: position 3,835 of record CAIGRM010072138.1, on the reverse strand, counting down.
AATGGAAATCTTAATTTCAACGTCATCATTCTAAGAACTAACAATGAAAAAAGGCCAATAGCACTAAACAAATTTCCTCCATGTAGAAGTGCATTCATACCATAAAACCTCCTGTTTCCCACCAATTCTATATTTACAGTCCTCGTTTCTATATCAGAGTTCGACCGATCCATTCCCACACAGCAGGGTCCTTCACCCTGCACGAATTGATGGGCCGAATATCGGGAAGCATAAGAAGGTGAGAATTTTAGAAGTGTCAAAATCAACCTCCATTCATAGTTTTTGACCAGATGATGTGTTGGCTTTGAATTTGCTAGGGACGAGCACTGGTTCGTTGCTGGCAGCTTTCATTGCAGCAATTTCTTCCAAGCGCCTCCATGTTGCTTCACGCTTAGTCTCCATATCTTTTTCTGTTGATTCATCTTCTTGGAACTTGAGCAAACACTCCTCAAAGAGCTCAGGATCGACATCAGAGAAGATTTTCCGGACATTTAGCGTCAAGCTTCGCACGGCCTGGTTCCAGTGGTTTGTCACATTCTTCTCCAAGGAAGGAAAGATAATTGGCAGTATAACTTTACGGTTTTGTTTGATAAGGTTCTCGATATGATCGTTGTTCCATAAAAACAACGCCCTCTCTGCCACCTGTAGAAACAAGAGTCAGATAACTCGTGGAAGAGATTTCATACTTCAGTAAAAATGAAATGAATGGATTAGAAAATTCAACCTCAATCAACCAATGTCAGATTTAGAAAGGAAAGGAGGATGCGAAGAGGGAAAACGATATAAAACGATTTTAATCCAACGGACAAATATTTCCAAGTCCTCAATATGCCACTTGAATAACATGAGACTAGGCAAGCTATCAAGGATATTAATCCTATGGACTCGTGCGCACATTAAAGTGGAATGGCGAAGGATGCCAACGAATTAATCCTACAAATGCTTGAAAGGACATCAAGGTTCAGCATTAAATCTTACACCACATGCCCGTAGAGTGATGAAACTACAGAAAATAACTTGGAATGCTAAAAATAATAAATGTGGTATGTTATAAACTTCATTTTATGACGGTGAAATTATATTTTAGCCAAAGAAGAATTCGATTAACTGCAGAAAGGTGATGCTGTTGGAAATAAATCCCACATCGCCTGTGGACAATGTCTTGGGCCAGTTTTTAAACAATGTGGCAAACCTCTCTTGCAGAACGGGTTTTATGAGATGAGTTAGGCCCATGAATTTCTACAGAGACAAAATACAGAAGTTCCAAAGTTGCAGCGGGATAAAATGATTATATTTTATTTTTTTCCCTCACACTAAAGGTACAGGCTTTATAGAAAGTAGAATAAAGACAACTCCAATAACTTGTTAAAGGAGATTAAGCAAATTTCTAAGGCACTGCAAGAACTTTGGACAGACAAGGTGAGGGAGTGTACTGTTGAAGACAAAATTCANTGTTGGAAATAAATCCCACATCGCCTGTGGACAATGTCTTGGGCCAGTTTATAAACAATGTGGCAAACCTCTCTTGCAGAACCGGTTTCATGAGATGAGTTAGGCCCATGAATTTCAACAGAGACAAAATACAGAAGTTCCAAAGTTGCAGCGGGATAAAATGATTATATTTTATTTTTTTCCCTCACACTAAAGGTACAGGCTTTATAGAAAGTAGAATAAAGACAACTCCAATAACTTGTTAAAGGAGATTAAGCAAATTTCTAAGGCACTGCAAGAACTTTGGACAGACAAGGTGAGGGAGTGTACTGTTGAAGACAAAATTCAAACTAGCTTGCACGTGAGGAATGTGTTAAATTAATTTCTCCTCTCACTAGCAGCTTAAGCTTCTAGACAAGGTAGTTTCATATGTATTCATTACATTATTTCAATTTACTATGTTTAGCTAAAAAATTTATTGGAATTAACACATTATATTATTTAAATTTACTATGTTTAGCTAACAAATTATATTGGTATTAACATATTGTCATTCCTTTTGCTTCGAACTGAGATCAAGAGATTATTCTTTTCAGCAGTGACAATTACTGGATTATTCGAGTAAGAGGAAGGATTTAGCCCTTGTTTAGGCTCCATTTTAATGGAAATTTGGGGACATATTATCATTCCTTTTGCTTCGAACTGAGATCAAGGGATTATTCTTTTCGGCAGTGACAATTACTGGATTATTCGAATTCAAGTAAAAGGAAGGATTTAGCCCTTGTTTGGGCTCAGTTTTAATGGAAATTTGGGGAAAAATGAGTTTTGAAATAGTGATTTTTTGAGAATGTATGATTAAAAAATAAGAAAAAGTTTTCGATTTACATGTAATATTATTTAATGAGAGAATACGTGATTGAAAATGAGTTTTTGAAAAAAAGGAGGCCAAACATAGGCTTATAAATCTTTAGTGGTCCTACTTTGGCTATTCCTTGGATAGGGAAATATGAATCTAAGGGACTATTCTTTATGGCAGCAAAAATAATGGATATTCCAATTCTCCATAAAGGAAGATTGAAGAATTTTAACAATCTTTTTAATGGGGGGTATTTTTAGCTATTCCATGAAAAGTAATATATATATATATACACACACACACAAAGCAATTGCTATTCCTTTTCTTTCTATTCATCTTGGGGTTGCAGCACACAAGTTACCGAAATGCCTAGCAATCGTGGTAGTCTAGTCCATTGGCTAGACAAAAGAAATGCGAGCAAGAACTTTTTTTCACATTTTACACACTCAATCTTATTACATATTTCACATATTTGCCCCTAGTTTATTCAGTACAAATATTTCATGTATAACTAATAGAGCATGCACTGAAAGGACTCACAAGGATAAGGGGCAGAAAATTGGGAAATTCCTAAGGGGACAAATTTAAGGTTTATACACATTCCTTACAAACATAAAACAATAAAAATAAAATAGGCAGCCCGGGAAATAGCTGTTTAGGTGTTCGGACAAAAGCTGAGTAATGAACAGGCAAGCTCATGGACATTGCTGTGGATTGCATCAATGGTGCCAGTTTCCTATAGTTATACATTTCCACCATCTCAAATTAAACAGAACTAGCCCAGCTATAAATCTCAATGTGCAGTCAAGCTTTGTGCACCTCAAGTTGATATATGCCACCATCAAGATACATAACCTCCCCAGTTATGATGGCCCTCATTGACGGCTTTTTTTTTTTTTTGGTCAATCAACTAAAATAGCTAATTCCC
>CAIGRM010072127.1:0-14974 GCA_903798335.1 Fraxinus albicans | reverse complement strand
AATCATGCTACATGAACAAAAAGTTCGACATTGATCGATATAATGTCACATGACATTTTATCATTTGATTGTTTTAAACACAATCAGCTTTCCGATTCAATCACCACCCACCACGGCGTCTTCCGTCACTGCATCTAGCCAAAATTTTCAGGCAAAGTAGCATTAATCTGGGAAAATAGCAGCTCACATCAGAAACTGAAGTATGTTCACATTATTGATCAAATTTACTTGTCTAGATCTGAAGCATGAGAATGTTTCTGTTTAACTACTAGTGCAGCAATCCTATAAATAAAATATTTGTGCAGCTGTAGGTTTTTCGAAATTTATTTCGTAACAATAATAAAACGTGTGTATAATTTCAATTAATAAAAAATTCCTCGATAGAATCTAATTGACAGAGACCCACCATTGACGAGTTCTCTTACGAAAAGAGACCAAATTCCTTTTAGAAACTTGATCTTCAGGAAATTTTCACACTATTTATATACTGATTGCCCATTCTTTTAATAAATTTATGTACGGTTTAATTCTTTGGATCATTGATGTCATAAATTCTTTATACTTTTTGGATGGAAAAATATTTTATCGTATTTTTGAAGGTCTTGCCTTTATAGGTATCTGACTTTGCCTAATATATACTTCTTATCTCTTCCCATTGAGCAATTTACCTATACAGCTGGATCTCTGGTAGCCCTATGGGTAACCAATAGGGAGAAAATGCGGGGCTTCGGGGAGAATGAACTATTTCCTAAATGGGGTGTCAAATATGCTGCTACATTTTACTGGCTGGAGATGTTCCCACTAACTTTGGATATTGACAAGATTCAAAACTTTCTGCTATCGAGTCTACAAATCTAATTAATTGTATGTCACAGGTGAAAGCAGATGGCTTGTTGATTAGTGAACTGGATCTCTTTCATCACAGGCCATATGAATGTGTACTCCTTGGTTATTGTCATCGGGAGGTGAGACTATCTCACCACCTGAACCGGTCTCTTTCTTTAGATGCCACCTTTTATCTCTTTCTGTTCTTCGTGCAGGATATGAATTCCGAGCATCTGCTAAGATTGAACCGTATACCAGATAATCAAGTCTTCATCAGTGTTCCTGGAGATTATTCGAGGAAACCCCCATTGGAGGTAGTCCTTGCACTGAAAACCAAAATTTTAATATTTTCACCTTCAAGTTCTTTTCACCTCATTGTTCTTCCCACTTGTATTTCCTCTTCAAATTGTGAGTCCTTGTCTATGGTTACTCCATATTCAGTAAATCATTGTCAACCTTGAGCATTAGTTGTATTGATTTCCTTTTAATAGTTTGTAACGGGAAATTGATTCTTCCATTTCAATTCCTCGGCACGTAGATTTGCTGATGGAGTATGTGCCAGGGCTTATGCCTGCTCGCTGCATTGAACTATTCTCTCGAGAGATGATATCAGGTTGGACTTCTTCTTGGGGTAATGAACCACTTCACTTTCAAGATTCAAGATATTTTCTTAGGAAGGCAATAGATAAGTGACCCCTTCCAGATGAAGCACTTGCTTTGAGGAGTACTTCAATGTAACTTACATACTCTCGATCATTTGCGCTCGGTAAATTTCCATCTCCTTCGAGTTGGTTTTTGAATTTCAGGAAGATGATATAATTTATTGAAATCAGGAACCTGGTATAGTTCTCATTGTCTTCTTTCCCTGTAAAGCGAGAAGAGAATATTTTCGTAGTTAATTGTTGTCTAAGGGTTTTTTTGGCATAGACTTTTCTAAAATCATTTTCAACAACACATTCTAAGAGATCCACAAAATTTTCCAATTTTTCAACTGCTCTCTCCAAAAAAATTATTTTTCACTTGAAAAAAAATCTACCCCCAACAAGCTTGAAATACCATCTTGGTGGTTTCTGATGATTTTTCTCGAGATATTATTTTGAGTTTTCTGGCCTTGGTTAACTATACTACATTATTATGGTTATTTGGGGTCCATTTGGGAAATCTAAAACTGGTTTTTTGTTTATTGCCGTTTCTCTGGAAATAAGGCAAATCTGCACTTCATAATAAACTTATTTACATATAAGTAACCTTTAAGCATAGCCAAACATTCGTACCTCGTTCATTTGAGTTGTAATGGGAACACAGTGAAAAGTGAAAGGTGGTTCATCTTTATAACAATTTCCAGTGGGTTTTTGTGTGCAGCTTGATTTGCAGCCAAATTCAGAAACACAAGCGAAAGACTCGCTAAACTTGTGCCTGTACAGCTGTTGACACAGCCTGCATTGATGCAAATTATCAGAGCTGCTCGTATATTGGAAACGAAGACATGCTCGGAGAATCAGCTAACACACAATTCTACGATTGTTGTACACGTGAAGTTCCACATGTTCGGACTTTGAGAGAATTCTGAAGGTTGGCCAACAGAAGGAAGTTGTAAATTCATTGCATATGGAGGGGTCTTTAAGAGCGTATTTGCTAGGTGGGACAGCCTACAACACTGCATGGGCCAGTACATAGAATTTATTTGGTACACAGTGTTAGTCAGTATCATAAAGGATTATAGATAATATTATCACTTTGTTGTTTTAATTACCGACTTGTATTGTGTAGTTCGGCACACAAAACATGCAACTACATTTAAACCCTGTTTGATGTCATTTCTTAAAATTCATTTTAAACAACACATTTCATGGGATTTACAATTTTTCAGTCCACACATTTCAATGACCTTTCAAAATTTACTAAACATCCAATTTTTAGTATCGATTATTTAATGCTAGGACAGTTGCTCCTTTTTTCGTGGTGTGATAATTGTCATTTTCAGCATTTGCTGTTAACTTGCAATACCTCTTTAGGCATATTTAATGCATATGAAAAAATTATTGTAACTAGAACTTTTGAATTATAATTATGTCCTTCAATTTCGGCAAAGGATCTGTAGTTTGAATTGTTGAGTTCTGTTAGGCTGGGGGAATGATTTGCAAATTGATATAATTTTCAATGATCATCATGTCAATTCGACGATTCTACTTATAGGCCACTAGTGGCGGATCCAGCACTTGGCGAGGTGGGGGCGGGTGGCGAGGTGGGGGCGGGCCGCCCGTGCTGGATCCGTCAAGATTTACAGGTTGGATTTGGAGGGAGGCTGTGTTGGCATTGTAAACTTGCGGTTGCCATTGTTGCAGGGAAGCTTGGAGCTTAGAGGGAGGAAGATGATGATTGTTACTTGGGCCAATTTTTTTTTAGGAAAGTTCGGGCAATTTATTTTTGACCTTTTTTATTAATTAGGCCCATTAATATTATGAATTGACAATAAGTTTTAACGTAGTCGGCCTTGTATCTTGTTGTCACTTCTCCCAAACCGACAATTGCAAACCCCGTTCGGCCCCCAAATCTAAACTTGTGGGTGAGCAATGAACTCTCCAACAAGTACGTGAACAACCGGTGAATCGTCATCCTCCGCCGACGGCCACTGTCTTTCCCCACCCCACCCCACCCCATTTCCGTCAGCGACTTAGTTTTTGGATCGTGGGTGACTCCTATTCTTATCTAATCCTTTTATTTTGATAAATGATTTAAAGATTGTTGATTTGTGATTTACATATATTGAATGGCTGATTTACAAATTTTACAGATTATATTAAATTGGTGATTCAAAGATTTGTGATTTATATATATTTATTTGTGATTTTCATATGTTGAATTGGTGATTTCCTGATTTGGGATTTATATATATTGATTTGTGATGTATATATATTGAAGGGTGATTTATAATTTTATATATTTATGATTTATTTATATTGAATTGGTGATTTAAAGATTCGTGATTTATATATGTTGATTTGTTAATAGAATATGATCGATTTTTTCAAGCTAAATGAAAGTCTCAACCTATTTCTTATAATATAGGATTGTATTATATTGGATTATATTTTCATATTTATATGATTTTATGTTTTAATGCATTTATATATTAATTGGAGAATTTTTTATACTATTTAGTTAGATATTAATAAACGATATCACTATTGCGCATGTCAACGATTGCCCAATTCCTAGATTCGCCACTGCTTATAGGCAAGTTATATATTTATTAATGTCTGTGGTTGTTTTTATACTTAGTCGATATATTAGATGATGCACATCATAAAAGCATAGTAGGGTTTTCAACCGACGTACAAAGTTACATGTTTCTAACTTCAAACATGTACATGCACATCGAAACTCTCGTTAAAATGTTATCCCCATTAAGAAAAAAAAAGTACCGTTCAAGCATCTAACCTGACGATTGAGATAGTTAAAATAGTTTGATATAGTGTTGATATCGAATATTCTGAGAATAATTTAAGGTATGGAAGAAGACTTAGATAAATTTCTGAACTATTATATATATATAAAATTACCTGAGAAAATCAATAAAGTCGTTGTAGTATAGTGGTGAGTATTCCCGCCTGTCACGCGGGTGACCCGGGTTCGATCCCCGGCAACGGCGTTCTCTTTTTACTTTGATATCATTTTATTTATAGGAAATTCTAATCCACATTCCCCAACCATTACCACTTGTCATTCTTAAGTCCACATTTATTTTTCTGTAGCATTTAGACCTCCAAAATGTCTTTTTCAGTGCACCTAAGGACAAATTGACGGGAATCCTTCCACTTTGCGTCAAATAATCGCTTGAAAGGCACATTAAGGCACATTACCTAGTGGACTTAAAAAGCAATTTTGTATTTTTTAAGATTTAAAAATAAACAAGCCTAGTCGGTAGAATAATGTCCATGTAAGTCTTTCAACTCTTTCTCCGAATTACCGAATTCTTAGAACCATCATATCTTAATCCTTTCAATTTTTAACTCTGCAGTCCGAGGTGAATAAACGATTTCTATCTATTTAACCACTAAAAAGTTGCGTTCAATAAGTTCGATTCGTTGTTAATGAGGTCGTTGTTTAAAGTTGGAAACGTCCAACGACAAATTTGATAGATTGAATTAAAAAGTATAATAATCAAATTAATTTTTTTCTTAATATTATCAATAATCATTATAAATGAGGGAATATGATCGTTTTCTTACAAACAATTCATAATTACTTCACCCCTTTACATGAAAAAAAAAAAAAAGATTCATCAATCATAAATTCATGAGTTTCTAACCAATGACAAAGAGCGATCTACTATATTAACGCAAATTAATGCTAAAAACTTGAGTGGATGATACCTAGGACCTTTTAACTTTTGGCTAGATTCTAATTCTCTTTGGGATGAGGAACGGGCCCATTTTCAACTTTCTTGCTCTTAATAATAATAATTTTAGAATTTTTTTACGCGAAATTTTTCGAAAAATTAATTATCTTCAAAATCATTTAAAGTACATATTTTATGAGATTCATAATTTTTTTCATACATTTTAACCACGTGTTCTCATAAAAATATTTTTCACTTGAAAAATCTATCCAAACAAACATTAAATGTGTCTAAAAGGTAATGATTCGTAAATATAGCATTATCAAAATGATTTTAAGTAAATGTAGCATAGCATGAGTTTTTTGGCAAAATAATTATGACAATCTCGAAACAACTCAAATAAATTTGATACATGAAGTTTTTGTTGTGCTGTTGATTACTGTATCTCGCAAAATACACAAATATTTTTCACTATTAAAGCAAGTTGGTTTTGTTGGGAAAAATTGATTTTTATTAGACGATTTGATCAGTTTTTGACCAATTATTTTAGTGGATCTCATTAGTTGGACAAAAGATATCTTTGGCCGAGTGTGTTCTTCCCCATGAGTAGATTAATGTAATATATTTACTTTCTCAAAACTAATTTAGGATTAATGAGAAATTAAAATCAAAAGATGACCACTTGAAGTTGAAATAAATTGAAATAAAAATTGGTGAAAATTGAAAAAATGCCAATCCTACATCTAGAAAAATAGAAACCACTTTATATTGCTCAAATTTGGGATTTGGGCTTGGGCTTCAAAGAGTATCAATAGTTTTTGAAGGGGAGAGACGTACATGCTAGTAGGTTGAACCAAAGCCCACACGTGTCCACTGTCATCCGACGGGCACGGGTCATGGTCTTGGGCTTGGGCCAAGTTGATATATATTTTTGGTAAAAAAAATATTATAATTATATTATTTTATTATTATTTAAAATAATAATATTTTTATTTATATTATTTATTTTTCTCGAATTTTCTATGTGCGACTCGTGGTTTCTTCTAGAAGATGGCGGTTGACAGTTAAACTGTCTGTCCAAACCAGTTGTGTTTGTTGAAGACACAATTTTTCGGTTATTGTGTCTTTTGGATGCAACTTTTCAACTTCTATATAAAGGTTCCCATACTTCGATTTTCATTCATTCCAAAATCAATTCTGATTTTAATCTTCTTTAAAATCATATTCATTTATCTCTGCATTATTCTATATTTTGCAATTCGGTATCGAAAGTTATTTTCGTGCATTTCAGTCCTCCAATTTTAAAGAGATAAAAATGTGAGTAGGTTCGCGGGGTCTTGTAATTTGGAGTGTTACTATAACAAGTCGAGGTCGTTGTATCTTGGGAGACGAGTGTCGGAATACCGTCAGCATCAGTGGCGGGCATTGTCGTCTTAAAGAGAAAGAGTCGAACTCTTACCTCGACCATTAACATTTTACATCGTTCATTTTTGCAAGTCGTAATTCTGCCCAAATCAATTTAAGGTAATATTATTATCTGCCAACAATCTTAAGATGATAATGCCAAGTAATACTACATTTGTGTACACCCTATTAATGCACACAGGGAGAAATCAGAAAAATTCACTGGAGTGGATTTTAAGAAATGACAATAGAAAATGTTGTTTTATCTCATGACTCTAAATTTGATAAAATTCTTGAGTGAAGATATCCAACCATTGAGGATGAGGAAACAAATTCTCAAAAATGAGCAACATTCGATGCATGGAGTCATAGTGACTTCTTGTGCAGGAACTACATCCTCAATTGCCTTAACAACAAACTATACAGTGTATACAATTCGATCAAGACAACTAAATTACTGTGGGGGTCATTGGAAAAGAAGTACAAAACTGAAGATGTCAGATTGATGAAATTCGTTGTAGGCAAATTGCTAGACTTCAAAATGGTAGATTCTAAAACAGTAACGAATCAAGCCCAATAGCTATAAATCATTTTGCACGATATACATGCAGAAGGTATGATAATGGTAGATTCTAAAACAGTAATAAATCAAGTTCAAAAGTTACAAATCATTCCGCACGATATACATGCTGAATGTATGAAGCTATGTGAGTCATTTCAGGTCGCTGCGATTATCGAAAAATTACCACTAATGTGGAAAGATTTCAAGAACTAACTAAAACATAGGCGCAAGGAAATAGGACTTGAAGATCTGATTATAAGATTAAGAATTGAGCAAGATAATCGAAATTTTGAAAAGAAATCTGGAAAGTTGTAAATTGAGGCTAAAGTCAATTTGGTGGAGTCAAATACTAGCAAAAAAAGAAAGCACTCGGGTAAAGGCAAACAAAAGAGCAAGGCCAAGAAATTCAAAGGAGATTGCTATAACTATGATAAGGTTGATCATATTGCAAAGGACTGCCGACAGAAAAAGCAAAACAAAAAGGACCAATATACTTGACCAAGGAAGACAAATTGTCTAACAATGTGTTTGAATTAATGCTCTCAACTGTTGTATTTGAAACAAACATGATGGACAATCCGAGAGAATGGTTCGTAGATACGGCGCTACTCGTCACGTTTGTGCTGATAATGAGATATTTTCATCTTACACTCGTATTAATGGACGACGCTATTCATGGGTAACTCAACAACATCAGGATTTGTTGGTCCAGGTAAAGTGGTGCTGAAGATGACATCAGGGAAAGAAGTATCACTCATCGATATGCAACATGTTTCCGATATTCCCAAAAACTTGATATCTGGAGCTTTGATAAGCAAAAATAGATTTGGCTAGTATTTGAGTTTGACAAGTTTGTACTCACCAAAAATGGCATGTTTGGGGGCAAATGGTACTTAGTCAATGGGCTATTCAAAATGAATGTAATGTCTGTACTTCGTAATTTTGATATTAATAAAAATAAATCTTCTACGTACTTGATTGAGTCTTCTAACTTATGGCATGATAGGTTATGACATGTTAATATTAATACTTTACATAAATTAGTAAGTTTAGATTTATTGCCTTCTATTGAATTTGATCAAAATCATTGGTGGGAAACATGTGTAGAGACTAAATTAGTCAAAATGCCGTTTAATTCAATTGAAAGGAACTCGAATCCTATAGAGCTAATTCACAGTTACATTTGTGATTTAAAGTTTGTGCAAACTATAGGAGGTAAAAAGTATTTTGTTACTTTTATAAATGATTGCATAAGTTACTGCTATGTCTATTTGCTAAGGAACAAAGACGAACCTTAGAAGCAAACAGTACAAGAATGAGGTTGAGAATCAACAAAGCAAGCGAATAAAAGTTGTTCATAGTGATAGAGATGGGGAATATGGAACACCGTTTAACGAATTTTGTTCAGATTCTGAGATTATTCATCAAACTACAGCTCCTTATTCACCTCAGTCGAACGGTATTGCGGAACATAAGAATTGTACTCTGAAAGAGATGATGAACGCTATATTGATTAGTTTTGGATTACCTCAAAATTTGTGGGTGAAGGAAGCAATTCTCTCAGCTAACCACGTTCTAAATAAATTACAACACAAAAGTAGGAATGGAACTCCTTATGAGTTATGAAAATGTCATAAACTTTCGTACAAATATTTAAAAGTGTGGGGGTGTTTGACTAAAGTAGAAATACCAAAGTCTAAAAAAGTTAAAATAGGGAACCATCGATTGTATATTTATTGGATATGCTAATAACAGTAGTGCTTATCTGTTCCTCGTACATAAGTCGAAATTTCAGATGTACATGAAAATACTATCAATGAATCTAGGAATGCTGTATTTTTTTAGGACAATATTCCTTGTAAGGACATGAAAGAGATAAGTTTGCGAAAACGATCTTATGATACTGCAATTGGTAATCATCAAAGTGATTAAGAACTAAGACGTAGCAAAAGGACCAAAACATCTACATTTCTGGGTCCAGATTTTTTAACTTATTTGTTAGAAAATGAACCTAAGACATTCAATGAAGGAATGTATAGTCCAGAAGCTCCTTTCTGGAAAAAGGCTATCAATAGTGAAATTGATTCTATTATGCAGAATCATACCTGGGAGCTGGTAGACCTCCCACCTGGTAACAAATCGTTAGGTGTAAATGGATTTTCAGAAGAATATTAAATACTGATGGATTAGTTGATAAATATAAGGTTAGATTGGTAGCTAAAGGATTCGAACAAAAAGAAGACCTCGATTTTTTTATACATACTCATCTTTGAGAAGGATAACATTAATTAAAATATTAATTGTAATCAAAGAATTGCAAAATTTGAAAATTCATCAGATGGACGTCAAAACAACTTTCTTAAATGGTGAGATAGAAAAAGAAATTTACACGAAACAACTAGAAGTATTCATTATTCCTGGATAGGAAAAAAATGTGTGTAGGCTCGTTAAGTCAATATATAAACTAAAACACGGGACAAAACAATGACATGCAAAATTTGGCAAAACTATGTTGTCAAATGGTTTTAAGATTAACGAGCGTGATAAATGTGTTTATATTAAAACCACACCTAATACACAAATAATTGTATGTCTATATGTTGATTGCATGTTAATTATGGATAGTAATTGTAATATCATTAAAAATACCAATAAAATTAAGGATGACAGCAGGTAGGTTTCGGGCCCCTCTTTAGACGGGGTAGGGAGGGGCACGTGCCTCCCTCTTTTTAAAAAAAAAAAAAAATTTAGTTAAAATACGAATTCAAAATTTTAAAATCCAAAGCAAATGATGCTTAAACTTACTAGAAATAAATAATGTCCAAAATTAAACATTTACAAGTAGAATTACATTGTAACTAAATTTCATTTCTTTATCCAAAATGTAATATTTTTTCATCTTCATAACTTCATTCATCAGCAGAACTAGAGATGACACGAGATGATTCCTGAAAAATAAAAGAAATATTATACTCAATATCATCATAATAACTATGATTAAAATTTACATTATCTGATAAATAAAATTACCTTCTCATCATTCATTTTGGAGCAACATCCAAAATATACAGATGTCTCAAAATTCGCTATTAATAAAGTAAAATAATTAGTAATAAGAGAATTCATAAAATGAACAATATGAAAAACAAATGTTTGTATATATCGTATCGTGAATATCGGTCCATAACCAATCTTGAGTACACATTAAAGCATTCAAAGTTTTGGGGTGAAGCGTATTTCTGTGTGAACTAATAAATCTACCACTAGTACTAAAGGTAGATTCGGACGCCACTGTAGATATCGGGATGACTAAAATATCTTTTACAATTTTAGATAAAGTTGGATATTTGATTGCATTTACTTTCCGCTATGTCAATATATCAAAATCATCCAACCGAGGCAATATAGGCTCATCCAAGAAAGATTCAAGCTCAGTTTTCACATTGCTAGGAGCTCCAACATTGGAAACAAATCTATAATACCCGCCATGCGATCTAATTTATTATTAGCACTTGACGTCTCGGTTTAACAAGAAGAAGTAGAAGATTGGGCTGCAGACCCACTTGAATCATTCTTTTTCTAATAATCATGTACCAACTTGTTACAAACTTGATAATTTTTTTAATCTCACTTGCAGCGTTGTAATTAAAAATACAAGGATAATAATACTTAACTAACATCATCTTACTTGTTAAACTTTTCCATCATACTGGTCGCCATCATTTGAACTTCCACATAAGGAGATTCAAGCCACTCATACAACGACAGTTTGATAGAAGAGATTAGATGTTCGATACTTCGTTCCTGAAAACAATTCAGTAACTTCAAAAAAAATAAAAAAAACATTTAACTTCTCACATATTTCTTTTGCCTAATCCCAATCACCATGACTTGTTTCACAATCAAATACCAATTTTTTCTCACAATCAATTTTCAATTGACATGCAAAGAGCTCAAATTTTTTAAATCTCTTTGGCGTAGCTGTTCAATAAGCAACACTATCACGGATTTTCTCTACACTACCACCAATAATCTCCAACTCATCCTTCATAATAAGATTTAATATATGCGCACAACACCTCATATAGAAAAATTCATCATTCAATACAAGAGAACGAGTATAAAGCCAACTTAACACAATATTGATCATAGCATCATTTGTAGTACAATTATCTATGGTCAAAGTTAGTAACTTATGATCAATATTCCAGTCCAATAAGCTGCACAACAGAATTTCTAAAACCACCTTCCCCGCCTTGCCCCACCAACCCATCTGGGCGAGTTTTTGGCGGGGCGGATTTTTTTACCATCACTAACCCCATATAAGAAAACTAAAAGAATATAAACTACTTTATATTACTAAAATTTGAGCCCCAAGGGGTATCAATAGTTTTTGAATGGGAGAGAACATACATGCTAGTAGGTTAAGCCAAATCCCACACGCGTACGTTGTCGTCCGACTAGCTCGGCACTGCACTGATTGTGGTCTTGGGTTTGGGTCAAGTTGATATATATTTTTTGGTAAAATAATATTTTAATTATTTTATTTTATTTTTATTTAAAATAATAATATATTTATTCATATTATTTATTTTCCCCAAATTTTCTGTATGCGACAGGTGATTTCTTCTAGAAGATGGCGGTTGACAGTTAAATTGCCTGTCCAAACGTGTTGTGTTTGTTGAAGACACAATTTTTCGACTGTTGTGTCTTTTGGATACAATTTTTCAACTTCTATATAAAGGTCCTCATACCCCTATTTTTATTCATTCCAAAATCAATTCTAATTTTATTCTTCTTTCAAATTGTATTCTATATTTTGCCATTCGGTATCGAAAGTTATTTTCGTGCATTTTAGTCCTCCAATTTTAGAGAGATAAAAAATGTGAATATGTTCGTCGGGTCTTATAATTTAGAGTGTTACTATTACAAGTCGACTAGCAACATAGAACCCTCTGTTTAGCCTAAATACCGTTAGGTCCAGTGCGGGGCATTGTTGTCTTAAAGAGAAAGAGTCAAACTCTTACCTCAACCATTAACATTTTATAACGTTCATTTTTGCAAGTCATAATTCTGCCCAAATCAATTCACGGTAATAGCATTATTTTCCAACGAGTTTGTACCACTAGTTCAAAGATTTTCATAGCTCTAACAATATGCTTCTCAAGTGAGATTAAGTAGAAAACAAAATCATTTCGGACAAAAGCTTCTCGTATATCATTACATATGTTGTCATTTAAAATTATTAAAAAAAGTCATTTTAATAATAATTATATTTGATAACATAAGTAATATAAAGTATTATTACTCGCTTGTATGGTTTAGCTTAAAATTTTTATTTATTAAATAAATATGTAAGTTTCAAAATAAATAAGCTGAAAATTGAGAATAATTAAGCTACTAAACAGTAATGCAAGAATCAATCAATCAAAGTATATAACATTTTTTCTTAAAATGGAAAAAATTAAAATATATTAAGTAAAATAAAAAAAAAGAACTATAAGATGAAGGAAGAATTTGTATCCATGAGAGAGTGTTATCAATGGATATTTACAAAGGATCATAACCGAGACATAAGTTAAATTATGCGCTCAAGTTCGCATTCAAAGTAACAAATTATGCAGCTAAATATGAGACTTTGTTGGCCGGACTTCAGTTAGCTATAGTAATGCACGCCCAGAAAATTGAGGTAAAAAGTGATTCAAAACTAGTAATGAATCAGGTTAACAGAAGGTTCGTCGCCAAGGATAAAGTTATGACCGTATATTTGGCTGAGGTCACGAGTTTTACACAATACATCAAATTTGAACTCTCATAAATTCCAAGAAAATAAAATGTTATCTATATTAACAAATGAAAAGGAAGCCGAGTTATTTAAAACCTTATTGGTAGAATTGTTAATGAATCCATCGGTTAATCAGAAAAAGGAAGAAAGCCTATGCATTTAGAGGGAGACCCCATGGATACAAGAAATTTTATCCTACCTGATAGATGCAATCGTCCTAGAGAATAAAAAGAAGCAAGAAAAATGTGTAAAAAGACAACCTGATATGTATTACAAGACAAAATCTTATTCAAGCGAGGATACTCAATCCCCTTTGCTGAGATGTATAGGCAATGATGAAGTAGTATGTGTAATGAAGGAAATTCACGAAGGCATATGTGAGAATTACGCCAACGGGCATTCCCTAGCACAAGAGGCATTGAAACAAGGATACTATCGACCAACTATAAGGAAAGATACAATAGACTTCGCAAAAAAAAAAAAAAATGTGAAAAATGCTAGAAGTTCACAATTATACCGCGTCAGTCATCACAAAAACTGATTACTACCAATAGCCCTTGGCCATTTGTGAAGTGGGGTATTAATTTGTTGGACCATTGCCTATAGAAAGAAAGATCTAACTTGAGGTTCATGGTTTTGGCAATAGATTGCTTCACAAAATGGGTCGAAGCAAAACGTCGTACCAACATCACCAAAGCTAATACCTATAAGTTTATTTAAAAAAAATATTATATGTCGATTTGGAACCCCGAATTCCATCATTTAAGATAACGACACGGTTCCAAGGAAAAAAGTTGAGAGCTATTTGTGAAGAGTTAGGGCTCATAGACACTTTTCACTCCGTATTATCCTCAAGGTAACAAACAAGTGGAAATAAGACCTTGAAAAGCATCTTGAGAAGAAAGCTTGATTCTGCAAGGAATTATGATATGATGAATTATCACAAATTTTGTGGTCATACTGCATCACCATCAGGATTGCCACAAGAGAGACTTATTTCTCTTTATCTTTTGGAATTGAGGCTATGATTCTGGTGTATAATCCGTCACTTCAACTTGAAACTAGAATAACATAATAAAGAAGCCATGAATACAAGCCTAGACCTCTTCAAGGAAAAACGAGATGCTTCCCAAATGAAGCTCGCGGTATATCAAAGAAAAATGGAAAGGCATTTTAATTCCAAGGTTCGCAGGAAAACCTATAAGGTTAGCGACCTAGTGCTAAAGAATTATTTTGTGTGACAAACAAGGACATATGGTCGGGTTTGTTAGGCCAAAAGTGGGAAGAACCATATACCTTAGTCAAAGTGATACGGCCGAAAATATTATAACTTGTGGACAATAATGACGAACCTCCCAAACACTCTTGGAACTACGAATATTTGTAAAAATATTATCAATAAAGCAACTATGATTTAAGTAAAGCTATTTGCTTATTGCGTGAATTTATATGCCTATTCATTTAACAAATTAAAGTGTCTGATATAGTTGTTTCAAATTTATATTTATACTGTGAAGCCTTTTGATCAGCAAACTTACCAACTTAAGCAAAATACAAAATTCATTTGAACAATAGATAAGTAGAACANATTTAAGTAAAGCTATTTGCTTATTGCGTGAATTTATATGCCTATTCATTTAACAAATTAAAGTGTCTGATATAGTTGTTTCAAATTTATATTTATACTGTGAAGCCTTTTGATCAGCAAACTTACCAACTTAAGCAAAATACAAAATTCATTTGAACAATAGATAAGTAGAACAAAAAATACAAAATATTCTTATTGCAAAGAGAGGTTACAAGTACAAGCTTGACTTCGTTAAGTCAACCAAAAGGATTACATTCCAAACCGATTAACCTAATGAATTCCTATAAAAAAACATAACACCTAAAATTTGCATAACTTCTCATTTCTTTAGACTCCCAAGTTCGCATAATAGCAAACTTCCCAAAGATGAATAGGGGCGGATCGAAAACCTTTGGTGTAGTTGAATTTAGAAGAGAAGATAAGACAATACAAAGAGAAGATAATTGTATTGAATAGTGTAATTTGTTT